>CM062835.1:18008276-18082744 GCA_031772345.1 Himalopsyche anomala
TCGAGTAAAAAATAAACGACACATGCAAAAAAACGAAGATAGTGAGAACGGTAGATCGGGGTTCCACTGAAAAAAACGTGAAACGAAATGCGAGGCAAAACTATTTATACAAAATATTCAACGAAAACGGTCAATCGGGATAATATTCGTGACGGGATCAAAATATTTAAACGATAGATCGAGGAAAACGGTAAATCGGGGAACGATTAATGCGGGATTATTTTACATTGTTCTTATGGGTGTTTGGCCGGGACTATGAAAAATAAACAATCCATGCGGGAAAACGAATAATACGAAAACGGTAGATAGGGGTTCCACTGTACTTTTAACTAAATACACATTATTATTACTCTTTTTATTAAACTAAAACTAAATAATAATATTCTTTTCACCATTTAAAATATACAATTGTTTGTTTAAAACTAAATCCTGCGATCTAGACTCAAATTTTGTGATTTGAATACACAAAACAGATGCAATATTGTGGTGTGCTCATTTGTATAGTTAAATATATTTAAGCTCATTATGTTAATATTTGTATAGGTACTTCCAAATAAAGAAATCATGTGGTGAGTGAGTTTAACAAATATCAAAATGTTGGACAATTCATTCTTGCCAGATGATATTTTATTTTAACTTTAAAAGAAATTAATGCTGTTCATATGCAGTAATTTGGTTTATAATTGTAAAGCTGCACATACGTATGTTTATATGTTATATCATATATCTTATAATATGAGGCTTATTTAGGTATTACAATGAATGTGTTGTGACCCACGTAACAGCAGAAATCAGTATGCAACGTAGAAAGGAAAACAAAAATATGGCTGAATTAGACCAGATAATTTAAATTATTGTAAGTGAACATAGATTGAAAGGCAACAATGTATGAAAGTATCTATTGAACTTGTAGTGTACAACTGTATAGAAAAAGAGTGTTTACTAATCAGCTGTAGGACTGTATAATTTATTTCAAAATCGACTTCATGAAAGTTCGATCAAGTATTCGAATCAACAAATCAAACATCTTTTCCACTCGCCTAAATTTTGTTATCATTATATTTTTTCGTTTTTTGAGATCGCTTTCGAAATATAGCTGAAACATAAATGGCTGTAAAATATCAGATAATAAACTGAAATTTCGCACCAGAAAAACCCACTCACTTATAATATAATAAGATAAGACATGGTTTTGGCGCACAAAAACGTAAAAGAAGAAATTGTCATTAAAAGTTATGGAAAGGAAGTGAAAATAAAACATTAACGACAAAGTTAGCTCAGTAAAGTAAGGTGCAAACTGTAAAACTGACATAAAAAAAATTCTCCTAACTCTGCAGATTTCTGAAACAAAAATGTTTTTGAATTATGTGAATTTCATACTTAGATATATGAATCAGTTGTATTGTAGTTCATTAGCCCATATTTTTTTCTAAATGATTATTTAGAATTAATTGTTTTTTTTTCACGATTTAAATAGTTGAATAAACGTTTTCGAATAACTAACTATCAAAGTCGTTGGCTCCAATTAAGGATTAGAATATCCGTATTGCCGAAACCATAATCGTCATGTTTTTTTTTATACAGTAGAACTCTGATCTCGCATTCTTCGTTTACCCGCATCGATCGTTTATTTTTCATAGTCCCGGGCAAGCACCCATAAGAACAATGTAAAATAGCCGCGCATTAATCGTTCCTCGATTTATCGACTAAATACTATCATCCCGTCATAAATATTATCGTTTTTGCTGAATATTTTTCATTTTGCTCATAAATAGTCTTGAAGCCTGGAATCTCATTTCGCGATTTTTTTAACTCACAACTAAAATCCATCCCATGAAGAAATCTAGAACTCTAGCTAAGAAAATGAAAAACCCAAGAGAAGACTATAAAAAATAAATATATCTGCATAGTACAATAAACATAGTGAAATGCATATTAAACATTTTTTTTTGGTATTTTTTTTCGTTTTTTTGTTCCAGCATTCTTTTGAGAAACGTAAAACCAGAGATTCACTCTAGCTAAATATTGGTTTTTAAAATGCAAGAACACCAGTATTTTGGTATTGAAAATTGAACAAAATCGAATTTTTAATATATTCTTCAAACCGGTATTTCAGGTATTGCAAATAAACCATCCATACTGAGATCTCGATTTTGTTAATACCGGTATTGCGATCCCTAATCTTGATGCGTTTTGTAACATGCGACCGCAATTTGCTTTTTGACATATTCATCCATTCAAGTTCACGGATAAACTCGAAGTGACGATTAGTTAAATGTTTTTATCGTGTAATATATAAGAATTAAAATATAAATACTAAATTTAAATGTTATTAATGGCGATCCCGATAAATTTTATTATTAATTTGATATCCATGACATCCGAATCAAATTTGGTAAGTAGTCGCATAAGGAACTACAATTTCTATAATAATTAAGATCGTTTTACAATCGATGTAAAACGGTACGATAAAAAAAATCTTACGTTTAATCGGTTATGTTGTATTTGTCACAATATAATAACAAAATTCGATCTTGATGGCAAAGTATCACCTTTCAATAGGATCTTTTGTCAAAAAAAAGGCTTTTTCTTTTTGGAAAAGTAAGCATTTACTATTTATTATATAATACTACTTTATGTATCTCGCTTGATTTGTTTTGCTGTTGGGAGAAATGATTGCCAATTTCTGGATTTGCCACTTTAAAAATATATTGAGTTACTCCTCGACGTCGTCTTATTTGACCTGAGGTTCTTCAAAGAGCGTAAATAAAGGTCTGTACTTACCTCAGAATCCTCTGGGCTTTATTCCAATCTTTTCTTGCGTAATCCTCTCAGATGCTTACGCGGTCGCAATTTTTGCAAAAAAAAAAACGGTCTCTGTGACACAAAAACGTCCGATGGATTACGGTGGTAAAATTTTTCTTCTGGCAGAATAATAATTACTGAGATATTATTTTAAGGTGAAACTTTGGACGTTGAATTTAATCTAAGTGTCATGAAATAACAATTTCACATCTTGCTTTGAATACCTAAGCATTTAAAATATATATTTAAATACTTAAAAAAATATATGCTATTTTAAACACTATACTATACTTAGTGTACTACGGTCCGTGGCGTAGGGGTAAACGTCGATGACTTCCGTGACGGATCTCATGAGCTTGAATCTTAGTACAAACAGCATTAGTTTATCGACTTCTTTTTGATGAATTCGACGATAACTGAATGGAAGTTCGTTTTTAACAGAAATTATATTTAAAAAATTCTAAATCAGTATTGTTTATTGTTTTGGCAAATAAAAGGACATCGCCACATTGATTTAACTTTTAACTGCTACAAAAAAAAGCAGTTTTCGGTTTTGTAGCCAAGTAGTTTATATTGTTGAGCGATCATTTTATTCGGTTTCTGTGACCACGAGCTCAAATCCTAGAACATATATTTCCAAACTCAATATATTTTTTTTTTCTCAAAGACAAATTTCCTCGATGTATTAACTTACTACCACCTATCCTATTTGCAATGTACCTACATCATAAAGAGGTGTTCTCTACCTTGGGGGGTGGAGATTATTATAATATATAATAATGTCTTATTATTTAAAATGTTGTTCGAAAATTTATAACATTTTTTACATTGGTAATATCAAAAGACCGGTATTATTTTTTTTAGTTTCATCTTTTTTTAAGTTGACAGTAATACGCGTCACTACGCATAATTACAGTAACTTAACTAAACGACAGTAGTTTATACACAGCTGTTAGTATTAACATTTGAAATATTCAGTTTGTAATAATTCAGAACGTACCCAACCAAGAAATTTACCATAAAACATATTATTCAATGAACGTTTATGCACGTATCTATTGACCAAATAATAAGATGTTATAGGAAAACTTTGAAGTAATTCGTGAATATCTGCCTCTATAAAAGGCAACTTACAACGTCGATTTATTGTTAACGACCCCCGTTTGGATGTAATGCATATGACATAACCCTAGGTATATCCCATTTTATCTGCCAAACTTACGCGAGCAAATAGTCTACTTGATAAATCGCATTGTACAACTCATACATATCGTGTGCAGGCTTCGTTTCCTTCTCGTAGCTCTCGTAGCAATCGATATCGGCCACCCGGCGTAGACTCTAAACTTCTACGGACCAATTTTCACGAGAAATTTCATGAGAACCCACTTACTTCGTTCGTTCTCAACATAAACTTTAAAGTTTTTCGGAGATATTTTCCATCGTTGTAATTGCAGATTATTTCCGTTTTATACTTATATCTTCAATATCTAATTAAATATTAAACATGATTTACTTGAATATGCTTAAAATGTTAAAATGGAAACGCATTTATTTTTGGCCCGTATTTTTCCAGCCAGAATTAATATTACATCGGTCATAATTTATATAAAATATTCATAATTTATCGGTCACAATAAATAGTCATAATTTAAATGAAATTTCAAAAAAACCTAAACTAACCAAAATGGTTATAAAATATTCTGACTTTATAATATTTTTATTCTGACCATTCAATTTATTCCCTTTATTTTTCATTATTTTTTCATGATTGTTGGGTTTTTTACGAAGCTTTAAAATCTGCCTCTTATTTTAAAATTAAAATAATTAAGTAGTAAATGTTTCTTATGTTGCAACGTACATACCAACGTACACTCCACTCAAAATACCATAAAAACACAAGAAAATCATCTACATAAAAGTAGTCGACAAATTTGTATTTCCATTAATTTAACTAGTGAAAAACAGAACCAGGCAATATTATCGATTGATGTTTTGAAAATTCATTATCAACAAGATTTTTATTTTATTATTATTTCTCTGGATGTACAATAAGGGGTTAGTTTATATATTAACATAAATGAAGTTGGTTTGAAGATGGTTATCAAATATGCAAAATAAATGTCATACTTAGTATTTACAACTAGTGGAAAAACAATGTTATCAATTTTGATTTTATATTATTGGAAACATGTGTTGATAATGAGGATCCTACAATAATACGAAAAAAATACTCTTTTTTTTAATATGTTGTCTT
Source organism: Himalopsyche anomala (assembly GCA_031772345.1). Classification (NCBI taxonomy): domain Eukaryota; kingdom Metazoa; phylum Arthropoda; class Insecta; order Trichoptera; family Rhyacophilidae; genus Himalopsyche; species Himalopsyche anomala. Next base: position 18,013,336 of record CM062835.1, read on the forward strand.
TCCTCCATGAATTGACAGTGAACATACGAATTATCTAGAGGTAAAGTGAGCCAAATTATTAAAATGGAAAAACTTTTCTTTTGGATTTTTAAGTACAATCACCGATTTACTTGGTGTTTTGGTGGATTGCATATTTTTATTTGAAGGTAATATCACTCACTATTACATTACAGTGTATTGTTACGATACTTTAAGACATGTAGTATATTATAACGCCTACAATTTTTTTTTCTAAAACATCACTTAGCTCACTTCACCTCTCATGGGCTCATATATGTTACTCTGGGAAAATAACGATAAATATTGCCACAATCAATACATACATTCAAAAGTTTATACAATAATCTTTTAGACTGTACAAAATAATTTTCTAGACATTTATTTTCATAAAAATAGTCCTGTATGTTTACATATTTTATAATTAATTGCATAAGATATACTTAAGAAGAATTCAAGCAAAGTTACGATCAAAATGTGTTAAATATTCATGCATCATCGGCACAAGAATTCAGGAACTCAAAATTTAATATTGATCTCGACTGTACTTTATAATCATTAAGCAGAATTCTCATCGCTAAACTTAAGAGAAACTTTAACTTCTTATACAATATAATTTCAAACCTCACGATCGTATATACTGTATGTGTACTAAATTAATATTTACACTAGACGTAAATATTCCCAACCTAACACAATAACGAAAAGTAATTAGCACCGTACGAACAAAATAAAAAAGAAAAGCCGATTCCAGGTTACATATTGCGCGGTATTTTCCACGACAAACACAATACTCCCAGCATTGTGTTGGCCTTTCAAACAATCGTAGTACTATCTACGCCTCTACGACTAGAGCCACACATGTTTGCAGTGGCGAAGATTCTTTATCAAACAAATATATAACGCACCTATTGTCTTACGAAATCAATTAAAGATCATTTGAACAGTCCATTTCAATAAATATAAACGTTTATTTGTCTGGATCAGTGATGCACAAATCGCGGCCCTTTTTGAATTTTTCGCGTAAAACATGTATTTAATAAATGTAAACAACCTCTTTCTTCAATGATTGAGAATAAATCGGTTCATAGAAACAGGCTTACAAATATTATGTCAAATTAAAAAAAATAGTTAAAAATGAAGACCAAGAACGCATTTACTTATGAATTGTATATAAATGAATTATAAATATTTCACAATGAAACGATTTTTAATAAGCAAAGTATTCATAATCCTTCTTTTGCATGGCTTATTTATTTTCGAAATAACACGATCAAAATAATAAAATGGAACCTATTACTCATATAAATTCACTTAATCTTTTTTACACGGTTTTAAGGCTGTTTTACATGGAACGTACAAATTTTCTGTATAAAAAAAAGATTGAGCGTACTTTAAATCATTTTTTTCTTTGCGACCCGAACCCACGATAATTTGTTTGATGCGGCTCGCTAGAAGGTAAAGGTTGTGCATCACTGGTCTAGATGTATTTAAAAGTATACAATTAAATACAACGCATACGTCATAATAATGTACATATATTCATTTGTCCTATTTACGCTCTACATGGCATAAACGTTTAATCTTTTCCTTTCTTTCTTCTGATATTCTACTACAAGGTATCCCAACTGGAGGCCACCGCGTGTTCCAAGAGGCCATAGAGAAAAAATAATTTTAGAAGAGCCACAGCACAGTTTTGGAGGGCCACAGGCAAAAATTCTGAAAGAGATAAAATAAAAAGGTTACATGTCTCTTCATTTTGAGAAATCCGTATATTCCTGGGTAATCTGCCAGTGAGCAAATTTTTCAAAGAATTGAAAATTATTTTGGAATCTTTTAATTTCTCACTTTGTTTAAAAAAACTTATATGCTCATATAATATAAAATAAGGGTATGGGGGGCACGGAAAAATATGGTACTAAAAGAGGGTCACGGGCCCAAAAAGGTTAAGAAACTCTTCTATACTCTACTGTAATAGTATTGTACATTCTTGTTTGCTTCAAACATGGCCGAATAGAATAAGGGACATTCTTATGCGGAGTGATGTAGTATGCTTAACACATCTTCTGGGATTGTTCTTTCGTATCTTCTAAGCAGAGAGAATTAATTAAATCGGTCCGAACAGCCGTCGGACTCCCAGCCACGACAATTTGGTATCTACAAGAGCAAACTTCTCAGCTTTTAGTTATTTCGCGGCACCTAACACAATAATTTAATATCCTTTTTTTATACTTCCAGAGATTTTATAGGGATTTTTTTACATGTTTTTACATAAGTCGTGCATCACTTGCTTCCAGGACAATCCCAGTGCAAAACCGAAAAATGTTTCAAGTTTTTTTACGCTACGGATAACGAAGCGCAAACATTTTAAAAAATGCCTTTTAATATCAGTTTTGATAATAAAACCTATAAATGAAAATCACAATTAGTATTCACAGTTTTTTGCTATAAAAATGAAATCATAAAGTTGACAAACTCAAGCAAACCGTGCTTTCTCCAACACTCAAATCATCATTTTCCATGCTCTGTAGTTGTGTGACAAATCACTTTTTGAATGTTTGCTCTTCAAACGTCTACTAAATCTAGTTGTTAAGGCGTGGCGGGTAACAATAGGAACAATAATAGTACGTTTCTGTTATCTACTTCCCTGCATGCTCTTTATCGGTCCAATGATTGATATCAAACTAGTATTCATTCCAGTACTCAATTAGTTTATCGACATCTTTTTATTAGACGAGATTACATCGATATTGTTTTGAAATTATTTTATCCATAAATTTTAACAAGTAGCAAGCAAGCTGATAAAACAGACATCCTAAATAATTGCAATCTTTGAAGTACAAGCGATCCTTTTTTTAAGCGATAAATTGGTTCCAGAAGTTGACGCGTATAAAAAAAACGTAAAATAAATCTCATTTTCATATAATTTGAAAACTTGGTTCCAAAAATCAAAATATCACGTAAAAAAGTATCAAAAATGTATGGAAAACTAAAATTTGCTTTTCAAATTTCCTCAAAAACAAATATTTATTCAATATAAACTTACAATGAGAAACACATACATATGTGAAAATTCACAATCGTGTACACTTTTTATGAGTTATTCGCCGCTGGCACTGTCAATTGCGAAATATAATCACTTTTAGGGTGTGTTCACTGTCAATATTTGGTGGAAAGGCATGATATTCAAAAAAAAAAATACTCATTTGTATTATTGCACTTTTTCACCGGTTTCGCTTTTGGCCGGTATTATCAACTGTTAAGAGAATACAATATTACAGTGTTATTTATACAAAACAAATTAAATCCTCATAATTTTACATTCTTAATTACGTTTGGTTATTTTATTTATTTTTTGAATAAAAAATCGCGTGACAATGAGAAAATCGCCCGCTTTGGTCTAGTTGGTAAGAGCCTACTCTACCGATCAGGTGGTTCCGGGTTCGATTTCCGGTAAGGTCGATGTCAATTTGACTTTTTTCAATTTTAATTTGAGATCTAAGACATGGGTGTTTGTGAAGTCAATTCTCCTTGAGTTAATCTCATGTGACTTTCAAAAAATTCTCGTCGAGTATATCTCGTATGATCTTTCAACTTGAAAATATTTGACGCATTGTCGTAAGCTGTAATGTCAAATATATTTTTTTTAATTTGAAATAAAAAAAAATCGCGTAAATAAAAAGAAAAACTCGCGCAACAACAACAAAAATCGCGTAAAAAGAGGAATTGGTGTAATCTAAATGCAAGTAAGCAATATAGGACGATTCTTGTGATCGGATTTTCTTACAGGCATTATTTATTCTAATATAACTATGGCATGAAATGTATAAATATAATTCCAAAATCACAAGTTTGATTCGATTCATCAATTTCTGTTTTTAATATAACTACTAAGCCATTCTTCAGCCTTCGCCACTGCATATCCGAGTCCGGTCACTCGAAAGCTACGTTCGAGAGCTTTCATTCGAAGCTATCTTCCCTTTGTTGCTGTCTGTTCGTAGGGAATGGAATAGAAAGAGGTTTTGCGGTATTGAAGGGTGGTATACGGAGCCATCGCTACGAGTTGTAACCCGGTGGTTGTGCTGACTCTATAGTGGCGATAGATACATAGTGTGAAGTACTAGCAAATAGTGGTAGTCAATCGATTTGCATCGTGCTCGAGTGGAGTGCTGCACAAGTTGTTTGAATCTTCAGTAAAATACTTTATATTCATATAGAGGTAAAAATAAATTACTCAGACTTAAATTTATCTTCGTTTATACAGGTAACATAGTAAGCCAATGATTGCTTGACGAGTACTAAGAATAAATAAGCAAACGTTTAGTTTAATTTCAATATGTTCTTTCAATCACATTTTTTTACTATGCATTATTTGGTAAGAACCATTAACCTTCCAGAGACGAGAGCTTTTTTCGATTTTTTTAAGCCATATTGAAGTCACGGATAACTTTTATTCTTAACAAAAATTTAATACAAAAAAACGCAAAGTCGTATAGAAACCCCGCATGACTATATGATTATGCTTATCCTTTTATTACCGTGTAATATTGTGTACGGACAGTAGTAAGGACGAGCGTGACCGTATGGGCGCGCAAACATTCGGGGTTGAAATTTAGCTAAACATGATTTTTTTTTGAATATTTACAATTTGACCTCTTAAAATCAGCATTATTTCAATACAAATATATTAGCAAAATAGCTGTAAATAATTTGATGTTTTGATAAAAAAATAACTAACAGTTTCAAAAAGTCCATTAAAAAAACGGAAATTCAAAAAATCGCATGTGCTTTTGGTGGCCGTTTCTGTCCCCGTGGATGATGATTAACTGAAGTCTGTACCTTTCTTAACCAAATATGAGTGAAAGCAACGATATTCAGGTAGAAAAAGGATGAATAGTGGGATCTATAGACAACGGTGTTTACTGTGACCATATGGTCACGCTCGTCTTTGGAGGTTTAATAAATTATTAAGAATCAACGATGTTTTAAATTTAAATGTAAATACTTGTGGACTTTATATTGTTGTAATGTTAATCAAATTTACACTGTTAAAAAAATTGCCTAATTTCACAATCGGTGTGTAAGCTCAAACTTTTAAATGAATGATATAATATGGTTGGAAAAAATCAATCGGTATATTTTGAATCTCAAGAAAGTACTATTTTTCACTTGCGATAATTTATAATTGTATAATACTTCTGTGGTTATTTGCGATTTCTTCAAAGCTTGTTTTTTTAGAGAATGTGAGTTGTGATACTAACCTTTACATTTATTTCATTACCAGAACAGATCACCAAAAAAGACATACGAAGAACTCAGCTTACTACTGATTATGGAATAGAATTACACCACATAACTTTTTTCAACCAATAGTAAAAAGATCATAACAAATTTATGAATTTCAGAAGATACTTTTAAATTCGAATGAATATATTTTATCTAGCGATCGCTTTTTCTTCATTCAAACAGATGAAATATCTTACTTGCCAATTTATTAACGACACTTTATTACAGCCAGTTCATTGAATTCAAAGGTTTTCAATCGCTTCTTACGGAAGTATTTATAGGTGGTTATTTTACTCGATAGTTTTCAAGCCACAACTTTCGCTAATACTTCATTGGGTGTTCGTTAGGTACACATAGCTTACGATGGTGATTAGGGCTAGATTGATAAATAATTTGTAGTTTCAACTACCTACAGTTAGAATTAGTTTTGTTTTTTTGTTATACTGTGCAAGTATAATAGCTTGTTTATTTTTTAACGTTTTTATCGCATATGTCTGTGGTATAAAAAAAATATTTTAGCCATTTGAATCGTTAAAATTATATACATTCACACAAGTTTTGTAATTAATGACCCGAGTTTCACCTATCGGCTTTTTTGGGCTTTCAAGCGCATGGATGAACTTGAACTGACGCTAAGTAAATGAATGTTTCATCAGCAATGGCTTCAAACATAGCGATACATTTATTTCTTATATACACACGATACATTCATGTACTAAGCGTCAGTTCAATTTCATTCGTATACTTGAACACCAGAAGGTGCCGAAAGGTGAAACTCGGGTCGTTAGTGACAAAACTTGAGTGAATGTGCATAATTTGAACGATTCAAATTTATTATTGAAATTCCATCAATTACTTTCAGTCGAAATCTTAAATTATTATTTTATCCACTCAAAGTTTATTATTTTAACCCCAAAATTCAATATAAAATAAGATAGTTGTTGAAGACAAAAGTTGTCTAGTAATATAAAATAACATTTGATAACTTAATTGTGTTATTAAATTCGACAAATGTTTTTCCTCCTCAAGAAGCATCATCGGACATAATATCGTTAGATTTACAAATAAACTAAAAATTGATTCTAATACTTTAGTTATAAATTACAAAATAAATTTTGGGCTTTTTCCTTTTTTTACTGTACACAGTAAGGGGGTAAGATACGAGCATTGATAGTACCAATTAAAAACTAATTACTTACATTAGTTACGGTAAGTCTCAACGGAAACATGTTTAACAATGTTATTTACTGATGTTTTTTTCTATTAATAACTTTATCTAACCCCAAAAAATAAGATGTTTCTCATAGATACGAAATACGTGTCTCATTTTCTAACACAACAAGTGAATAATCAAAGTTATCAAATTTAATTTAATTTTAAAAATAAACTTCCACAAATTTTCCGCCAAATATATTGAAAATATTTTGTTTAAAGTTTAAATCATGCGTACGGTAAATCTGTATTAAACACCAACCTAAAAAGTGTTTGAACCTTGACCAAAAAGTTTTTGGAAGAATTTTTCACGCAAGAAATATCTCTTTCTTGTCTATAATAAATTTCCGATATCTTTTTAACCGTCAAATGGAACAAAAATATAGTGAAATATATTTAAATTTCTTCTTCGTATTTTTAAATAGATTGCACGGAACGTTTCAGATATCGTCATACAATAAAATTTATTTCTTACGAAAGCCGATAAGTAAAACCTCTTTTATTTTTTGAATTCATCGTCGTTTTTTCTTCGTATTCGATTTAACTCTTCATTGGGTTATCGCTGGCCTGATAATCCAAGGATTTTTTTAAGACCAATTTCTTAACAGCAATAAAATTCAAAACCAAAATAAAGCAATTGAAGCAATTACAAGAAAAAAGTTAATACGAGTTAATTTTGTATTCAATTTTCATTTATAATGTTACATTTATAGTTATAATACCAAAACATAGAAACATTTATACTGATCTGACACTTAAATAAATCAATATACACGGGAGCCAGCCTTGAAGTCTAAATTAGATAATACAATCTTTATAATGATAATGTAAACTTGTACAATAATCATGCATAAAAAACAGTTTTTTTAAACAAATAATTGATATTGAAGAGTCTTATTCTCTATTAAAATATTTTTTTATATTATATCTCTTACTAACTCTTTCAGTGTAGTGAAGTTATTCTCCACAAAGTAGGCATGAAAAATATGATTGAGGATTGATAAGTTTTGTTTTTAACATATTTTTTTAGTATTACGTTATAAATATGTATGTTGTATTGAATTTACTATACTAAGTGTATTTGTTATTTGTTTTCAGCGCTAAAATCAGACCGGAAGCGACTGAAAGCTGAAAAATTCGATCTGCTAAATCAAATGAAACAGTTGTACGCCTCCCTGGAGGATAAGGAACGAGAGCTTAGGGACTTCATTAGGAATTACGAACAGGTAAGGCCGTTTTGCTAATTTTCCTTCTGCCTGATATTAATAAAAATAGATTACCTTTCGCCTAGAAAATTCTCACCCATATTTCCTCGCTTTTAAATAAACTTATCTGTAATTCTTTTAGTGCGGCTAGTGTGTTAATCGCCAATAGTTACTGATTCGACGGTTTCTTCTGTAAAAAAGCATTTATCTTTAATTGTTGTAACAATGCAGCCAAGTATTGGTATGAAATAATTTTTGAAATTGAAATTGTCTGAGCTTAATCAAATAGAATCAAAGTTAAAAATATTATTCGGCGGAATGTTTTGAAAATTGAAAAATTTTACGAGATAATCTCGATATTTTTACTGTTGTAAAATACTTGAGATCAATTATAGGAGAATATAGATCAAAAATAGCCATAATAAATGATAAATTTACCTCACTGGGACATGAAATAACACCCACCTGATCGTTAGAGACAAGCTGTTACCAATCAAACTATAATACATACGTCAATTTTGATATTTTAAAATCGACTGACCAAGTGAGAAAAATCTTTGGTATTTTTTTTTTATAGAAAAATTGTTTTTTCCTGTTTTAAAAATAGCGAGAGAGAAGACATCAATTTTTAAAAATACGCATCCATATCTGCTCTCAAAGTGGAGCTAATGGTATTTCAATGGATTTTTTCCTACGAGAACTTCGCGTTCATCAGTTGTTTAACCTCTTTTTTTATATTTAAAGAAAGTATACATAGAAAAGGAAGAAATATAACAGAAATAATGGGTTAAGTAATCTCTCTCACCACGTTTCATTATATTAAGATTAAAATAGTGGAAGAGAATTTCAACACATTACAAACACCCATGTCTTCGGACACAAACCGTTAAATCAATTGAAAAATATTTTTTGTACTGAGGCTTGAACCCAGAAGTAAGTCATGGAAGCCAACGAAGTTGAACATTGCGCAATAAACCCAACAAAAAATATATTTGATTAACTATAATCAAAAGAGAAGAGGCGATATAAGATTGTCTATAATATACAGTGAAATTTAACATAACTAGTGAATTTGATTATATTTTGCTAATTCTATTATAATATATTTTGTACTAGAGGCTTCATTGTTTTATATTAAATGAATTTCTGTTATAGTTATCCTCAAAGTATTTTGTAAACTGCATAACATTTTTTTATATGGCATTATTTTAAAATAGTGCTAGGAAAAAAATTTGCTTTAGTTCCCGCAAATAATTGACGGCTTAAATCATGACGGTAGTTAAAAAATAAACATTTTGAATATTATTTCGTTGCTAATGGTAACTAAGCACCATTTATGGTGTCATTATTAATATGACGAAAAAAAACTATCAAACAATCAATTGACATAAAATAAGAATGTTCACATTTCAGCTCAACTGCAAAATATGTGGAAGCTTAAATGTAATTCCGTTTGTTGGCTTAAATATTCGACGGAATAAATTTCTCTCCTGAGCTGCGTCTGGAACGATAACCTATGAAACACATATCATAAATTCTTGAAATTACAGTTAACTAGTTACGAACGGCTTTTATATGAGATGAAATTTGTCATTCAGAACTTTCCAATACATGTTTTACTCTTCATATAACGAGAATTACTTCATCAAACACTTCAATGAAAAGCGAGAATTCTATTTTATTTAGACGTACAAATTTTAATGTGGAATTTGTTTCATTAAAAACATTTTTTCAACTATGGATGCTCTCAGCATAATGCATATACACTCGTAATGGAGTTTATCTCAGCAGATTTGTTTCTGCCTAAATTCCGTATTTTTTAAGAGAGTAGTGATAATATTTGGTTTAAGGCAGGACTAGTGACAAGCTATCGCTTCAAATTAAAAGTATTGGAAAAGTAAATATATAGTTATGAAAATGATTGCCTTCAAAAAAAATACATAAAATCTACTGAAAAATCAGTTTATATAAACAAACATACTGGGATTTGATTCTATAATTTCCGTTGCCCAAGCTAACAATGTTTACCGATATTCAAACATAAGTTTTTTTTGTTAATTCAACTATTTTCAAAAGTTTAAAAGTTCATAGTTCAACTGTTTTAATAAAGTAATGCTAGAAGGGAAAACAATATAGTGTTTGTTAACTTTTTATCATTGGTAAAAATACATTTAAAAAAATGTATTTTTAATATCAGGGCTGTGGAGTCGGAGTCACTGTCTGAAAAATCTTACCCCTCCAAACCATTTAGAAAAATTATTTAATGATATGTATTCAAACCACAAGAGTCCATAGCGTTATCGATGGTTAACATAACTGCAGTGCTTTTTTCTATGTTATGCGATAAAACGGCGTTCCGGCACTTTTTTTCTCGATATTTTTAATGTTTCAAATCAATATTCACAAAATTTTATTTTTATTTTCCGTTGAAAACTTTTGATTTTTTATGTCGTTAAGGCGTTATTATTTGTGATATCTATCCATATCTTTCAATCCTTAAAATAACAAGGAAAAGCGAGAGCGATTAGTTAATCACTAGTCCTGTACCAGCCTTTTTATCCATACTCTCTTTTTAAAAAAGTAGGTTGAGCAACTGACTAACAAACAATTCTCGTAAAAAAAACTCTATTGAGATACCTCCATTAGGATGCTATATCTTCCACATTAAGAACGAACATGAATTATAAAAAAAGGTTTCACATGAATTGAGTTCCAGCACTTGCACTGCATATACATATGTATTTAAGTTAAACGGAAATGATTGAAAAAATCAATTCGTTTTTTTTACCTGAATCCACAGCCATGGTTAATATTCTAAAACCCTATAAGAGCCATCAGCTTTAAATTTCTAATGAGGGTTTAATAGGTCACAGATTAAAATAAATTTATATATAATTTAAAATTAATTTAACATTTAAAATGCTACCTAGCTGGCAGCACAGAAGCAACTTAAAATTTAAAAGACGATTTGAATCTTTCAAATGTGGTATGTTGCATAAATATTTCATTTAATATAGAATTATATTTACTTTTTCGTATCTTTGAGCTTTCACATGGATGCCGTAGCACAAAATTACATAATTTATATTAAATTAAATCTTTAACAAGCCTTCTCAGTAAACAAACTGTATTTATTAAAGAATCAGCATGTTGTAAATAAATAATAAATTACGCCTTATCTGACAATAACGTCTTTTCTTGTATGTTGTTTTAAATGTATGCTTCAACGAAATTATTAATTTTAGATTTATTTATAAACATTTGATAATAACATACATGTAATGTACACAATTTAATTACAAAGAGAGTTACTGTTTTGTTTACTATACATCTTTCGGGGATTATATTACTTAACTGATTATTATATGAAAGTTATTTTTAAAAGAAAACTTCCTTCATATTAAGAAACCGGATGGATATAATGATTTTAAAAATAATTGTTGGACAGAAATAAAGTATCGACTTACTCTTTATATAAAAAAAAACGATGCAGATCATATTTTGAACAAATGTGGAACATTAAATCAACATTGTTTTGATGTCTAAATAGATTCCATAGATGTATTTAAATTGAGCATATTTTTGTTTGTGGGTGAAACTATTCTTTACTATTCATTTCACTTTTAAGACATTATGTCAATACTAGGGCGTCCAATCCCAGGATTCTGTCAAATTTTGTGATACCGAAATTCCTGGATTAGTACTGACACAATCCAGGGATTTCTGGATTGAGAATAATAAGTGCAAAACTCTTGATAATTTTAGTAGGGCTTAAAAAATAGGGAAATAAAAAGATCTCACTTTTTTTCATTTTGGGAATTCCACAAATTCCTGGGTTTTTGGTCGGTGCCAAAATTTGAAAATCGACGACCAGAAATTTAGGAAATTCCGAATTTGTCCTCGATTTAATGGTGAATTTTCAATCCCGGGATCTTGGATTGAAACAATGTGAATCCTGAAATCCCCAGATTACAAAAAGGGTCCGGAATTGGATGCTTTTGTCAATACTGTCAATACTTAGTGGAAAGTCATTATATTAAAAAACATTATTTTGTACTCGTCGCACAATTAATAATGTTGAAAATTCTCGTGACGAACAAAACCGTACTTGATCTGAAATAAGTACTAAAGAGTTTTTTATTATTTTTTATTACTATTCATTCAAATCTTGAGAATTTGTTATTAAGAAACTATTGTAATACTATTTTCCCCACTAACCGAATTTTAAGATTGATTGGTCAATTCACTGGCAACCAGTTACCGTAAAGCATATTCTTTTGAGACGCTAACATAATTAATCTATATTCACATTGGGAGTTAGCATATTTTAAACAAATATACAAATTAAAAGCTCTCGTGTGCCACATTAACGTCGTGTTTAAAACAACTTGTATTAAGTCTCCATTTTGAAACATTTAATCACCAACACTGGTTTCTATGGTAACACAGGCAGACACTACTTCCTTTGCAACCAGCGTACGTACCAATTTTACTTTCGTTGTATAAATATTCGAGCAGCTAGTAGCTACGATGTCATATTGTCACTCATGCGAAGAATATTAGTTTCTGGCCTTGTATATACCTTCATCTAACTATCCCCTTAGGATTTCCTTTATGAATTTGGCTGATACAATAACGGTGAATGTGGGAAATTTTAATGGCCAAATTTATAACGAATATGAAGACGTTTTTTAATAAATTTTGCGTTCCAAAATATGCATAATTAAATGATACTCCTTTCAATACATTTTTAACGACGTAAACAAAAGCTATTTAAATTAAGTTTCTAGTATCATGCATTTATCATGGATTTTAATCGCCAAATGCTTACTTGTATGCATTGTTCTTCGTATAATTTAAAAATCGTATCACTGAATTAAACTTTCATTACTTTCTATTAAATTCAATCCAATAAATAAAATGTAAGAATAACACTTTTAGGGTGTTCACTGTCAATACTTGGTAGAAAGGCATTATATTAATAAAAACACAATATTCCTTTGTACTTCATTCCACTTTATTTAATATGTCAGGACCGGTTTCGCTCATTGCGAGCATTGTCAATATTGTCAGAATCTTCCTGGATGTCGATTTTGTTTTAGTATGTACACACACCAACTACTTGAAAGCGGGGAAAAACAGGAAACTATCATTAAGCCTATTCACTTTATTAATGTAGCATTTTCCCAAATTTTAATTATTTTTGTTTATGTATTACTTTCAATCGCCATTCTAAATTTATTAATCTGGTAAGACTTTTTAATTACATGTTAGATGTGTTAAACATTTTGATTTTGTGTTATTTTAGAATCTCTTTTAATGTAATTGGTAATTTCTTTTCAATGCCAACAGTTGTTTATAACTTTTCATTTTTGTATAAATAGCATTGTTAAATTATATTTCTTATCAGTTGACAATACTTGCAATGAGCGAAACCGGTCCTGACATATTAAATAAAGTGGAATGAAGTACAAAGGAATATTTTGTTTTAATTAAAGTAAGAAGAACAACCAACAAACAACTATCTCCGACGGATTTGGCAGTAAGTTAGAGGAAGTTTATTTTCAATATTAAATTAAATTTGATAACTTTGTTACTCCACTTGTTGTATTAAAAAACGTGACACATGTTTTTCCTTTTTAAGAAGTATCAAGAGAAAAAAGTGTTTCAATGAAGTCTGATGACGCTTCTCAAAGAGGTGAAACAAGTGTCATATTTTGTAACACAACACGTGGAATAACAAAGTTATCAAATACAATTTTATATTAACTTATATCTACTCCTACTTTATCTCACCCAGCTATACTATTAAATGTACTTTCTTTACCACTTTGGACAATCAACCCTAAGCGGCTGAGCTAGAAACAGTTTTCGTTATAGAATTTGGATTGTAACGCCGCTAAAAATGTACTATTTTAACTTGACTGTGGCAGAACTCAGAACTAAAATTGTCGCCCTAGGACGTGTTGGCTATGACAACGTTAATGATGCGATGGTGGCGCCCTCACGGGCAGTCAAGTTACGCTGGTACATCTTTAGAACACAAACGTGGAAACGGGACGAAGGCGGACCGTACTATCATAAGGTTGTGCGTCGTACCGGTCCGCATCCGTTCTGCTTTCGCACCAGTGTGCTGACGGCATGAGTGATTAAGTGACAAATCGTTTATTTAAATTTAAATATCACAGCAGAATGCTAAAATAAACATGTTTTTATTGAAATTTAATGACTTTTACTTAATTAAAATTGAATGACGAAACAAAAATATATCATTAGATAACAAATCCTACAATTTCCATATCAAGGCCAATTTGCTTTTAACCACAATAATACTGAACCTTTAGTGTGTTCACTGTCAATACTTATTGAAAAGGCATTAAAGCCTTTTTTGACAATAAGTAATAAACCTCATAATTTATTATGCCATGAATGTTCGTTCACACATAGTATTTTTTTTAAAGGCGCACATGTTTCTCGAATATTTAGGGCATCAGACTTCACACTTCCAGTGATTGTAAATTTGTGGGAATGAGAATTTTATACTATAATTATTTATATAATTGTAAGGTATGGATTAATGTTATTTTTTATACAAAATATTTTGAATATTTCAGAGTGATAACAAGTGGAGTGCTAAATTAATAACAGGTTTTTATATTCAGCTTAGAAAAGTAGTGAAATTATGATGTATTCAAAGTTTTTTTATGTATTTTAATGATTAAATGTCAAATATGATTTCTTTGAAAATTTCAGTCAAAAATATTGTTTGGTTTAGAAGTTGTGTTGATTTTAAGAATGTAATATATTTTTGCGCTAATCACTAAAAAACACCCGCTTACGAAGTGTTAAGAAAAAAATAATATTCATTTATACTTATTTCCACATTAATTTACAAATATTAGGACCGACAACTAATGTTTGTTGATTTCTTGTTCAACTGTATAAATAGCGCTGTTAAATTATATTTCTTATCAGTTGACAATGCTTACCATTAGTGAAACCAGACCTCCTGATCTTGGTAAATAAAAAAGGAAATAAGTACAAAGAAATATTGTGTTTTTTATAAAATAATATTGCATTTTTAAGGGTCTAAAGACAGAACTCACGCTGCGTATAATATAGGAAGTGTTTCATACAACGTGTGTGTTTTATGCTCACGTATCAAAACAAAACATGAACTCTACAACACCATCAGGTCTAAAAACTTAAGGCTCCACTATTTTACGGATCAGATAAACATAAACAATATATTGTATTACTCTTAGGAAAATATATGCGTGCATAAGAGAATGTGCTCAATGTAAATTTATTACTCCATTGAATTTTGTTTCCGTTTACAAAGAGCGTTGATTTGGGAATCAGATAATACGATGCGTAGAAATGAAATTCCAAAGGGGTTTATGATAGCACTTTACATATATGCTATAGCGTATTGACTAACTTTCCCTTGTTTTTTGACAAAGTCATATATGTTTTGTCTTGTGGATTATCTTCACAGATTTTTAATAAATACCTAATATTATTTTTTCTAAATACTTTTACAGTCGATGTTTTACCAGGAAATATTTTCATTAAACTAAAAATTTCTTATACGACTATAACCGTGCATATTGACATGAAGATTTCGACTATATTTAGAATAATTACTCGATACAATTCGTGTAGACGTTATTGAATAATCTGTCAAAAGTCATATAGGCAAAAGAAAACTCTTTATTACAAAAAACAATAATGGAAAACTTATATTTTTTGAACGATCACAGTAAGTATTTATAAACGTTTTTCGTGATAATAATTAAGGCACTCAATCCCGGAGCCTTTTTGTGATCCCGGGATTGATAAAATTGTGTACAAATTAGGATTCAGAATTGAGAAATTTTTGCTCGGCTATTTTGAATTCCTGTGATTTTTGAGTAAATTTAATAGCTTTGTATTCTATCAGTCCACGTATGTCAATCGTAAATGTTAGATAATGTGTCGCAAATATAGAATTCCCATTATCCGTCCATTAAAAATGTGAACCATAATAAAATTCACACATCTTTGCATTTTCTACGAACTCAATAATTTACATAATCTCCGAATATTGAAATACGTATTCAGTCAGTTGTGAATTTTACAGCCCCACACCACGTTCGATTCACTTTTTCCGGCATCGGGGATGTTTGTAAATTTCATTCCGTTTTTTGCCAAGTTCCCGCGAACCCTTTCATCGCAGCCTGCGTCCCATCACGTGCGATGGAAACCTTTTTGCACGTGTCCTTTGCACATCCCACGTGTCCCATTCGCCCGGGGCCCTTTCTTATCCTAACGATTAATCAGCGCGTCCTTTCCTAGCTTGTATTGTCGAATCGAATTTACTCTGTGCGGTAATTTAAAATTTAATTCACTTTTGGGGAGCGGTAAACGGTGCTCTGACCTAACGTTAACTCGAAATAGTTCTGTGCTATGACAACATCCATGAAAAGAGACTATGGTAAAACTAAACTGGCAACGAAGGTATTACGGAATGTGTCTATAGCATACATTATTTTTACTGATCATTACATATACTAAAGATTAGAATTCAAACTAAACACACGTTATCTACCATGTTGGTTTAATAGTTGACAAAATAACTCATTTATATCTGATATTTATTTAAACCTCGAAATCATATAATTAGTAGAAGTTTTAAAAAAAGCATTGCTTTGGATTCATAAAAAATGACTCTTTCTTAAAATAAAACACGACTCTGAATTCAGTTTTTAAAAAGTAGTCCAGAAAAAAATATCGTCGCACGAGATGAACGTCAATTGTTCAATCTTTTCCCCTGCTTATTCATTCATATTACAGTCATAATTTCACCAATTAAATATGAACATGATAATTTTCGAATACATTTAGTTTACTTATACTGCATGAACTTACGGATTACAACTTCTTAGACACACTGGAGAGTGAATTTTTCATATCAGTATTTGATCTCATTATTTTTGAATAGGCTCAGACCTTTTATAGTTTATTTCCGACTCCAGTAAAACAGTCTGACTTCAAGACTGCAACTTCAACTCAACGGCTAAAACACATAATCAAAATAAATTGTAACTGTATTATATAATTCTTGAAGAATTACTTTCAGCTTAATTGATGTTTTCCTATCAAATTAATTTAAGAGCAAACATTTTAATAAAAGGTTTGATTCTTAAAATAAATAAATTCTAATGTAAAATTATACAAATGTATCAATGTGACATGTGTTTTTTATTTGCGCTCATTCTGATCTCATTAATAAATATGATAATTTTTATTATGGAAACAATTTTGATTTATAATTTTTATATTGAATTGAATATTGTATATATTCATAAGCTTAGGCTAGTGTGTGGCTTAAAAATAATAGTTAGTTAATCGTTATCCCCACGTCACATATTTTGGGTTGGTTGATTTTATGTATTTGAAAACAAATTTTCAATTTATAAATGTGTTCGTTTTAAAATAAAGTAAACCAATAATTGATTTACCACTTGAGTCCCGAAACGTCGAAAACATGATTGAGAAGCAACAGGGTAAAAAAGTGACTCTAGACAAGTTTTCATTTATTGATGTATCATTGAAGATTACTATAAATTCCAACTAGATATTATTGGTATTTAGCCAATGGTTGAAATAAGAAGAATTTTGCAATGTGAAAGCACCTCGCTAAGAACTCAAAGGTTAAAACGCCATTTAATAATGCATAAGTCTAGCCCTTGTTATCTAGGATACCAAAACTTCACCTGACCCTAATAGCAAGTAATCAAAAGTACTCTGAAGGCATCGAAAAGTATGACGAAAAAATTTCATTCGCTGCTAAAATAAAATATAGTGTAGCTCCTCTATTATAATACGCATGTTTTTTCCTATTTTGGTGTCACTGAATTCAGGGTAGAATGACACTGTGGAACGCTATTTTTAATCAATGGTATGTTATATAAAAACCAGGGTGCATCTAAAACCAATGACGTTTTATAATCGAATATATTCACTTCAAACAGCAGATTTTTCTCTTAGTATATTATTTTTAATAACAAATCAATATTACTTTTGTAAATCTGAAATTTGGTGCTTTCGAAAAATCTGTGCGACTCTAACAATGTTTGTAAATATATTTTCATTTGGTTGGAGTTGGAGATATAACATATCCCATGAGATTGCACTACAAAGCAGTTTCATTTTGTGTCATTATTGCATTTGTAGTTGTGTTCATTTATACATTTTCCGAGTAACAGTGCATTGTGCTTCAAATCCATTTCATCGTGAACTTAAATAGGAACTTTAAATACCAAACCAACCATTTGGGGCTCGTTAAGGCAAGCCAATTGCAT
Organism: Himalopsyche anomala; assembly: GCA_031772345.1. Classification (NCBI taxonomy): domain Eukaryota; kingdom Metazoa; phylum Arthropoda; class Insecta; order Trichoptera; family Rhyacophilidae; genus Himalopsyche; species Himalopsyche anomala. The sequence continues at coordinate 18,031,382 of CM062835.1, forward strand.
TTTAAGTTACGTCACTGGTCATATAACACAGAGCAACACCGCCTTTATTGGATACCGTGTAAACTATTATAGAATTAAAGGCTACAATTGCCACTTGGAATAAACTGGTGACCCTTTTGCACTATTTCTAAGCTTTCGCTACATATAAAATAGCGATTCGCGATGAATTTATTGGTAAGATTTATATATATTTGAATGCATTTTTTGTGACAGTTTAACTTTTCCGGTTCTAAGCTCAATAAATGCGACCCTTATACCCACATTTTCTTAAATATCTATTTTAATATGGATGATACAATGTTTATAATTAAGGTTTTCTTATATCATAGTTTTTTTGGACCTTTTGTAGTTTACATAAATACGTGATAACGCGATAACGCGATAAGCACCCGCAATAAGCGATCGTTCGTAAGATAGATGGGCTAAACTCGTCAGTTTCAATTTCATATGTGTGCTGGGATGATGTCTTTTTTACGCGCAACCTAAAATATGATTATTTATTAAAAAAAACACGGATTTTTATTTAAAAAAATGTATGAGGAATGATGCAGAGAGATATTTTAAAATCCTTAGACAATTATTTTTTTTGAAATTCATAAGAATAAGGCCAATAATGAGGAAACCACTGGGGTCCCTAAACGACCCCCATCGGATGAGAAGTATTTTTCTAGTCTCCGAGCCGCGAGAGTTAGATTATTTGCTAATAAGTAGAGCACATGTTACATCTGTTCCATACATCTAGTGGATTTACGACCATACTGCAATAATATTCAAAAACAATCAAGCAACGTAATTCATTTTGAGGTTAAAATCTTGCCACAAATATACTTACAAATGATCGATCTTTTAGCAATACTATGTCGTCCAGTTGGTTGAAAATATTAAAGTCTAGCTACTAGCCACAGGAAAAATGTGCGTTTATATTGTGATTGTACATTTATGTCCTCATTAACAGTTTCTAATCTTGTTGTATTAATAATTGTTATTTGACATTTTGTATCCTTGCTCGAGCACTGGAGGCAAATATTTTGATGCAAAATATAAAGTTATTTCTGTTGATTGCTTTAAGGCAGTATCTAAAAAACTTTGTTACCTCACTGTACACTGGGGAAGGGGAATTCGTTTCGAGCACACCAAATAATTCTCTAAAAAGAAAAATAAACTTTATTTAGAGGTGGGCTGGATGCGCTCACGGGAGCTTATGGGATCCGTTTGTTAAATTTGACTACAACCGGCGATCCCTTTGTTTTTGTGTCATATAAGTTAATCAGCGACGGCTTAATATAACGGTAGAACAAAGACTTGGATCAAAACGAATAGAACTTTTGTAAGTTATGTTTTAATCTTGAAACTCTTCACTTTTGTAATCAAATGTAGATAAATACATTTTTCAACTTTTGATATTAATTTTTGCACTCTTACACTATATAGAAACATACGATAGCTTTTATAATTATATAAAAGTAATATTAAAAAAATCAAACCTTCTCCGGATCACTGCGAATAACTTTGAGATTAACCCGTAACATGTCATCCTAAAAAATCTCGTTCCCTGCCATGATGGCAAGTTGGAAGCTAAAACATAATTTTAAAAATGCATATGTTCTAGAATACCTTAAATGATAAATACTTATTGACAATATTAAGAGAAATATTGAATGATTTAATGGCTCAACTATTTACGATTGCATCATGGGGATGGAGGTGTTAAGCGAGCCTCTTGTTTATGTATTGCCAGCTCACCGTCATCTTTATTTATATGAAAACATCTTAGCAGAAATAAATGATGTTATTTCTGCATGTAATATGGTTTTATAGATTTCAGTAAAACTAGTTTAAACTGTGGATAATGTTTATAACAATTTTACTAGTGAGAAAGATGTCATTGATTTCGAGAGCGAATTTTGTCAAAACGTAGTCCTAAATAAAATTAAAAATACAATAATCACATTACCAGTCATCCACCATCTGTATCACCATCGTATCACACCACCGCTATTATCAAATTTCATTTCCATTAATGTGATCCAAATGGTAACAGAGATTTTAATATCTGTCATAGCGTATTGACGATACACTGACAACTCTAGCATAGAAAATGAGCTTTTGTGTACTGGACAAATTCTCAGAATTTTACTTTCACGCTTCAAAGCTTTAATGTATTTAAACTGTACTCCAATTATGACTTTGTTTTTATTAAAATTACACTTTTTCTAACCTTTCAAACAACATGAAATCTATATTTACTCCTGATAAATGATAAATTTTGGAAGACATTTTAGTTATTTCACACCTTTAAGGGACAGTAAAATAATAATTATTCGCTTACTTTTACGCGAAAATAAAATCAGCAATATATCGCTGTATATCTCATAACCGTTCTGAATTATTATTGAAGTTGCTAAGATTCTACAATATTCATGTAACATATGTATTATAATTCATGTAAAATGTATGATAAATGGATAATAGTGAATTTTATAACCGTTTCAAATTTACCGTAACGTGTCGAGTAGGAAATGTTTTTTTTTTACTCCAAATTTAAAAGCAAAACACTAATGTGGGCTTATTATTGATCATACTTTGTAGAAAGAATGTTTCTCAAACATCGAATATGAATAAATATTTTTTCATCGCAATACGCAAGATCTTTATAGTTATCAAATGAAATGGGTTGTCATCATATGCTTTAGTTACTTATAATGTATCAGTAATCAACTGTGCCACTTTTCTTGATAATTATATTGAAACTGCAATTCTCTAAAACAGTAATTGTAACTAACAACTATACACTTCTTTCTTATCTTTATTTTTATTTTGAAAATATGTAACGTTTGGGATTCGGGCTCTTCGTTTCCTTTACATACTTTCAATATATAATATTTTAGTATTGTATTGCAATGCTTTGGAGCTGACAAACGAATAAAAACTCCTTTACGAATACTTACAGTCGGTGCTTAGTAAATAAAAGTGTTTAATTCATTACAGGAATTGTTGAAAAATGTCTTATTATTCTTTATGACAAAAAGCATTCATTATTGACGACTATAAATACGATAGCATGAAATTTATACACCGTCTCATATTTAGATCAAGTAAAACTAAACTTTTCTTTATAACAGAAAACTGTTTTACGAATACTTACTGTGGTTGCTGAGTAAATAAAAGTGTTTAATTCTTCCCAGTTAGTTGTTTACAAAACTTGTTTTTATTTAAAATATCATCTGTTGTTAAATGTTTTATTATTTTTTATATTAGTACAGTTCTGATCTCTGACACATTCCTTGAAAACTTGATTGCAATTGTATAATATTTAAATGGGTTAAAAGTTATATATGTGTAGGTATCACGCTGTTATAAATTAGATGTCATTCGCCCTTCAAAAACATCACGCCTAACTGAAAGTGGCTCCCACCCTTCTGAATTTTTTGAATAATTTCCATCAGTGGAAAACAAAGTTTTTTCCGCGCGGAATAATATATTACCCTTTTTGAGGTACGATAATCATTTTCACATTTATGCCTGCAAACTCTTAGAAACTTTTCCGAATACATTATAACTTATTCTTTCGATTGAATGTGCTTAAAAGGATTCCCTATTCAGCCTGTTGTTTTGAGGCAGTGTCTGGTTTTTGGAAGCTTTAATATGAAAAATTCTTAACAACCAATATTTACATTAATGTTTTTTACATTAAGCTAAATGTGTTTTTCAATTGAACTTTCAAATTACTGTCGTAATCAAAAATACTAACAGTTCAAACGTTACATTTCAGAAGTCATTAATGCTTGCATCCAGAACAATAGTGAGCATGTTACTTTAACCTAACCTAACCTAACCATACCATAAAAAATAATACTATAAAAAACACTTTAATAATTTAAATTTTTTACACATAAGTAACAATATTTTTTACTTTAATCCAATCTAAATAATAATTTCTGCAACACAAAATCATTCGATTAAAAAGTATATTTTCATATTAATTATCTTAATACAAACAACTATTAAATAAACAATTTAATATTTATATATTGTTGAATTACCTACAAAGTTTAACTAAATTTGAATATATATAATATAATAAAATAGTGTAGCTGTAAATGAAAGCTTTATAATTTCAACCTTTATAATTTTAAACTATAGTTATACAATATCTTACATATAAATCATTGAAGTGATAATCGTTTGTTAAATTATTAATTTCAACATATTTGAGAACTTTTATTTTAATCTAATAATAAAATATCTAAATACTCGAATATTAGAATACAGTAGGTATTTAATTTTTTTAAGTTTTTTTTTAATTTGAGATTACCTTAGACTAGATCTATTTTTTGCCATTTTATATTTTGTATTAGAAACTGCAATAATTATTGCAAAGTATACAATTTTATAAAATTATTTTTATGAATCCTATACGCAAAAATAGAAATGTCACTCTAGTTGTACAATAGTTGTTTTTGTAGCTCATCTTCTAGAGAACTTAGCAAAATTAATTTTTCTTCTTTTCGTGTAAATAAAATCAATCGGCAAGCTTAAAATACATTATAGTGTTTTAAAATCACTATATTTATTCTTAAAATACTTTAGCTTAAGTAAATCAGTGCCAATTGATGCTTTATATACAAATAATATTATTATTCGTATACTGAATCAAAATAAGTTTTAAATCTTTTTATTTGATTTTGTCAACGTTAATTTTATCTTTGAAATACAATAACTTCGTCTGATAGCTAGCTGCTCGTTTATAAATCATTTTGTTATTTCGATTTTTTAAAAAGGTTTTACGTTTAACGTTATTAATAAAAAAAAAAACATACAAAAATGAGAGCAAGAGTTCTGACATCCGGAAACCTTATGCAGATGCGGGACGACGATGCCATGCAACAGCGATTGGCAGGAGAACGAGCTGAGCGTGAACGCGAAAGATACTCTCTCCTCAGACATGCGAGAGACGAGGCTGAGAGGTGTCTAGCTCTCGCAGCAAGACTTAGCGCCAGAGAACTCCAGCTTCAGCACGCTAGGGACCAGCTCCAGGAGGTGCGTACGCATCATCACCATCATTCACCAAAACCTTGCACCATCATTTCCGTTAACTGAATGTCTTACTGTCTTTGGAAACGTTGCCACGTAAAGGCGCAAAAGACCAACCTTCAAACACTGCACAATCTTTATGAATTACTTCAGAAGCTCTTCGAAATTCTTCTCTTTAAATTTCTTTTTTTATTATTTGAAATGAATTTAATTTTTATATCATAATAAAAAATAACCGCTTACGATACTTACAAGTGAGATTTAATCTGCATTCATAAAAAAACAGTGTGTCTCTACTTATGATTCATCATAAGTCAAAGAATACTTAAATTTTGTCATACTTTATTTTACGTTTAAATTGTATTAATACTTTCATATAATTTTATCGTAAACATCATGCTAACGTCAATAAGAATAAATATATTATATCAACCATAAAGTATATTTCCAGAGTATCTACACATTTTCGTAGATAATTCTTTTTCATTAGATATAAAAAATAAAATAAAAAAATAAAGAACCCAACAGTGAATGTAACTAAGTCTAAGTAGGTCTGTACATACAAATCCATTATAATATCGTCAGATTCTAAGGATAATAAATTAGACTATTTTTATTTAAAACTACTGGAAACTGGTTACTTATTTATTGCTTTTTTTCTTGTAATAAATAACTTCATAGCAATCAATTTCATTCTGTCCTGTTTTATGCACTTTCGTAAATCGACTAGTATCAGAACATTGTGTTTCTAAGACAAACATTCTTCTATCTATCATGTTAAAGCATTTTTCTAATTATTTGGTTACATATTGACATAATCAACTTTTTTAAAATTCTCATCGTGAAACTTCAAAACTTCTAAGTAAAACAATACCCGTCTCAAAAAAATCGATTTGCACTATTTTTTGTAAGACTTTAAGTTTAAAACTTTACTAATCACGTGGTCAGCAAAATTACTTAAAATTATTGTTCGATTGATAATAGAAAAGGTTTTTTTTAAATTTATAATGAAGAAGAGGAATTAGTTTATAAATATTGTAATTTTATCCAATGCAATAAGAAAAATTTAAAATTGTTTTCGACCAACCCCATGGAATTTAAGACACCGCTTCCCCTTACAAATTAAGCACAAAATATTCTTTTATAAAACGTTCAGTTAAATTAAATAACCTAATTTGAATAATAATGTCTTCATTATTCGTATTTGCATCGTCATTACATGACTTTTACGAAAAAAAAGAATAATTATTCAACAGCCACAAAAACACCTAAACATTTTTTTTTATTAAATATGTATATTGTAAAGATTTTTACCCCAAAACATGCCATTAAAAATGACCGTGGATATTAATGAAAAAAGGAAATTTTATTGCAGGGGTAAATTAAATACAACAGGAAGTAACTTTCCCGTTTTATGGCGGCTTGCCCAGTTAGGAGGATATATTTTTCTAGTATTTCGGTTGTCAGTATTTCAGTTTTTGTGTTTTTTTTACCAGATTTTTCAAACTAATTGAAACAACAAACTATTTTAGATTCAAATACGGTGGAACCTCGATTATCCGGATTTTCAATTATCCGGATTGCTTTCCGGAACAATTTTTTTACGAATTTGGTATTTTTTTCGTGGCGAATTGATTCCACCGTTGTTTACATATGTGATGGAGTGCGTACCATTTTTCTCATTGTTTGAAATCGAAGAAATCTTCCGGTTGAATATTACCATCAGAAAAAAACCAGGATGAATGGTAAAATTATTAAACGATGTTATAAAAAACATTTCATTACAAAAGTAAAAAAATATCAAAACTGCATAGATAAAAGAGGAAAAACATTATTATTACTAGATAATGCATCATCTCGCCTATCATTAATAGAGATATGCAAAGAAAGGGATATTGGTCCTGCTCATTCTAAAGATTTTCAGTGCTTAGATGTCGCCATGAAGTGGTTTGAGAGCCAAGAAGAGTGTATCTCAGGATAACTTAAATGCCTTGAAAGTATTCGCGATTTGGCAGCTTCAAAAAGAACAGCTAGCTTATTTAAACAAAAACTAATAAATGAATTTCTTGATAAAAAATAATTTAATACTAAAGCATTATGTTAATTTAGAGTATTTAGACAAACAAAAATTATGTACACTGATTGTACATGTCTTTCCGTGTAATTAAGATTTTTCGATTATCCGGATTTTTCCTTATAACAAAAACCATAAATTTTCTATTTTATTATTACATTTGAGTGTTAGGTGAAAATGCATTTTTAATTAACATCCACCCCAATGAGTATACAGACTTATAATAGAGCTTTCATTAAACATTTATCTTACAGAAATTAATTGTTATAGATTGATAAACTTCTTATCTTTTAGAATGACAAAAGATGAGGTATGAACTTTCTCTAATCCATGTCTGATTCCAATGTGAACCATTTGTCATTCTAATGAAGGTATCTCAACATAAGTTTTTCTACAAAAACTGCTTGTTACTCAGTTGCTCAATTTCTCTTTTTCGAAGAGCTTAATGATAAATGTATAAAACTAGAACAGCAATAGTGTTAAACTAATCGATCTTGCTACTCCCTAAGCAGTTATTTTCTCCATGTTACGTGGTGGAACGGCGTTCCGGCACCCTTTTTATGGCATTTTTGTTTTTGTTTCAGATCGAAAGCCTTCAATATTTGTTATTTTTTATTTGCTTTGTAAACTTTTGAAGTGAGAGCGATTAATCATTACTAATCCTGTCTTAGCTCTATTCTTACTCTTTTGAAACAAAAGAGAGGTTAAGCAATTCAGTAACAAGCAGATATTGTAAAAAAAACTTCTGTTGAAATACTTCCATTGGGAAGCCATTTGCTCTATACTGGAAATGGACATAGATGATGAAAAAAAACTTTACAAGAAATAATTTCCGGCACCGTTTTTTTTTTTAAACAATTAAACATACAATATGTATTTTTTTATTTATTCGACACTTCCTGTTAACGTCAGTTGACAGTACCTGTTAATATGTATTTTTAATAGTTCCAGAAAATATTCAAATAAATAAAAACAAAAGTTCCACCAAGGGTAGTATGTCTTCAATATTAATTTTATATAGCCGTCACTTCGGTAGAACAATATAATAAAAATATTTTATAAAAACTTAACAAAACACACCCTCATCAAATTCTTGTGTCACAACTTTTGAAAAGTGACCTTAGTTTTCCTTCTGTGTCTAAAAGTGTTAATATCGAGGCGGCTTTACCCGTGCTTGGAATCCAGCGGACTACTTTCAACCGCCATGAATTACGACGAGCTTTCAGAAATCACACATTTCTCCGAATAACGGAAATATTAAATATGAGCATTTTGTAAAAGTATTCTAACATATTTATCAAATTGCAATCTACGTTGCAGTTGTTTGCGATATAAATATAAAAAGATTTTTTTTATATAATATCATCGTTAATTGAAAAATACTTTTATTGTACTTAAAAAGTAATTAATATCGACTGTGGAAAGTAAAAAGGACAGTCACAATATATGTATTAAACCTGATACACGTTCTATCAAAAGGATGTAAGCTGAAAATTTCGAATTAATATATAAATTTAGTTTTTAAGTTTGAATAAAGAAGGTCCTGTGGAAATTGCGATCAGGGAAAAAGACTTTAAAAAAAGTTTTTTTAATATTCAATTAAAAATCAGTTCATCAGTCTCCGTGCACTTCAAGGTTGTGTATATTTCATAATTTGCCTTATGCCTAAAAGTCTTTTGTAAAAAAGTTATTTTTTTATGTGTGAGTTACGTCCATTTTTCTTAGTCGCAGTCAAAGTCGTATTTTTTTTCACATGTATCCATAGCTCTGGTTATAAGTCCTATAAGAGGCATATGAAGCATTGACGGGTACATAACAATATTTTCTCTGTAATATATTTTTCCCATTCAATTTTAAAATTAAATCATCGAAGCGCCAACTTTCATTGTGTTTCATTGTGCCTAAAAAATATTTATGACCGTTTACGGAAGCTCTCGTCAGTATGACAATTTAATATATCTGAAAATGCGTGATAAATGGACCAAATTATTCATAAATTAGTTCATAAATAGCAGGAAAATGTAAAGGCTTGAAAAGGTGAAATTTCTGCCGCTATTTTTTATGATATCTCAAATGAAATGACACATCGTGGAGTGCAAACGTCCATCAGCGAAGGCACTTTAAAGAAATTTCTCGGGCTTTTTCGAGTCCGCGAAGCACGTTTAAGCTTCGTATCAAAGCACAATTAATCATTTTGCTAGATTCCAACCTCAGCGTTAATGTCAAAAGGTCATTTAGGTGGAGCTTTTTTCTATGCAGGGGCCGCGCATACTTGGCGGCCATTATTTCTTGATTATTTTTTGAAATATTAAATTAATGGCATTTTTTCGGAATACGTTTCAGTTCTTAAACCTTACTGTTATATAAACGGTTATTTACAATATAAATCACACATAATCAATTCCGCCGATTTACTAACAACAACTATTAAGTTTGTTTAAAATCTGTACAGATGATATAATTAATATTTGTTTCTATTTCACAAAAACAAGTACGTTCAATGATTCATTTTACTTTAATCGCTTTTAGGGTTTTAAAAATTGTCAATACTTGGTGAAAAAGCAAGACCAGGACCGATTTCGGTCATGGCGATTTCAATACCTATTGTTTATTATACCTTTTTATTTAATTTTGTTTTGTATAAATAACACTGTTAAATTTTATTTCTTATCAGTTGATAATGCTCTTCGTGATCGAAACCGGTCCTGATCTTGTTAAATAAAGGTGAAAGTAGCACAAAAGAATACTGTGTTTTTTTAAATATCATTTTACTTTCTTAATATGACTATTGAAATTAACAAACTTTCTCTTTGGGTGATACAAAATAGTTTTTTAAATATTCTACTAGAATAAGCTTTACAATTGTTAGTTTTTCTCATTTTTTTTTCTCAACCTATCAATAAGAATGGAAAAATATTTTTTTATATATAAAAAGTGTATATTTTTTTAACATTATAGCTTATTGCCTTATTTAAAGGCCAATTTTGACAAGAAAGAAAATTATACACGGAAAAAAAAACGTACAAAATTTAAAAGCTCCAGTGCCACATCTTATACGCAAGGCGGAAATTTAATATATAACGTACATAAAAATATATCACAAATTGTATACATATAAAAAAAAGCTTTTGAAGAAATAACTTAGCTGTCACATTTTGTAATACATATAGCAATTCTTAAGGGTAAGTTGCCTAATATATTTGTATATATGAGAAAAAAAGAGGAAAACATTTTTTTATAAAAGTGACAACGTATAACAGTATTTGATTGAATTTAATATTAAAATTAACGTTGCTGACGTCTTCGATATTTCGTCCAGGTGTGAATATCGTCAGTTTGATCTTCAAACCAGTTCACTCCACAAATTCAAATCTTCTAGAATAATTTATAAAAAGTAATAGTTTAATCTTAATGCGAAATTTATCAATTTAAAAAAAACACGTTTTTTTGTGTTATCGAATAAGCAGTCAATTCGTATTTTAAAAGTTAATAAGAAAAAATGGTTAATAAATAAGTAAGCTTTTCCGTATCTCTGTCGAAATTTCGTATACTTCCCGCTCATATTTTTTGCCACAATATGTCATACGTCAACACCCTAACGTCCTCTTGTTCTGCCCTTTCAAGGCGAGAGGTTCTTTGACGCAGAAGTTTACCCAACATCCCCCAACGCCAACTCTTTACACTCTTAGCGACGCTGTTATAACATAATTGCTCTACTTAAATAACGCGCTTAAAGCACTTTCCCCTCGGTTTTTAACAGTCCGCTTTTCGCTGCGTTTATAACCAGGAACGGGGTTTAACAAGTTATCCAATTAAAAAATAATAACATAACAAATTGGCGATTAAAACTAGATGCTAATAAAGCGACTTAAAATCTTAAATTTTTCTCGTCTGTCATGTCAGCCCACCCTTCAGGTTAAATATAATTGATCTTTTTTTACATTGGTGTTCGCTCCCAAAGTGCAGCATTTGGAGTAGTAATGGAGCTTATCTTAAACACAATTTATATACGATTCTTAACATAATGAAAATTATACTCTTCGGTTTGCTTCTGTGTGTACTGTTTGTATTTATAGTCATTTTATGTATATGTATGGATATAGTAAATATGAAGGTTTATATATATTGACTGTGGAAAGGTAAAAGACGTAACCCACACCTAAAAAATTTTACAGGAGGCACAAAATGTTTTTTGATGATTTTATGCCATATGAAAATTGACAGTAACCTTTGCAAACACGGCTCATTCCAAAATGGTTAAAAAATAATGTACATTTTAAAAGTATTTTTAGTTTTATATTACTTTGTCATGATATTTTGTATGTTATCAAACCATATTTGAAACTGATTTCTAAAAATACTCAAAATTTAAATGTATCTTCTAAGTTACATTCTTGGTTCATGTTTCAACAATTTTGGAATGACCCGGGTTTCCAAATAATAGCCTCAATTATGATTTTCCAGGTTGCGATTTTTACATGCTCTTCTTTTTTAAAACTTAAAGGCAACATTGATATACTTACTTGGTATTTGCAGCTTACATACTTTTGATAGAACGTGTATCAAATTATATACATTGTGATTATTTGAAAAAACTGTTCTGGGAGTTACGTCTTTTTTTCCTTTTCACAGTTGATATATAATATAACTTGCATATTGACGTGTCCATTTGAACTGGCTTACTTTCCTTCAACAAAGATGGAAAAGCAATGCAAATCACAAAAACATTGGCGACGAAGGAAACACGAAAACTTTGATCTGATCTTTGATTGATATACCAAAAAAACACAACTTGTATAACTTGTAAGTAAATTTTGATGACTTAAAAAATAAATGTTCCGCCAAATTACAAAGAAATAAAGCCATTTAAATACTATATTTTTATTCTAACCATAGACATAACATAGTATATTTTTTTATTATGAACATTCGCGATGAGTTTTATGTACATACATAATCAACGATGCTTTTACACAGATACTAATTAAACACTAGCCAGAGAGCAGTATTTTGGACACTCATTCGTCAATAAATACGGTGTTTAAATATTTAACTATCTGTGGTTACCGTGACAACAATCCCGCTGTATTCATTTAGTCATCCCCTGTAATAATTAACCCTCAGCATCGAGGTAAAGCTACATGTTCAAAATAATCATTAATAATATTTCATCGCTGACGAGGAAACGTGGGATGAGTCAATATTTTACGATAATAACCGTTACAGCGAAAAGCATTGCGTAAACATTAAATTAGTAATTTCTTATCATGTATTCATAACCTCAAAATGTAGCAATGGCTGTATCATTCGAAATTGCGTCATTATTTTAAAGCCATTTTAAAAACATGTCACAATAATGTTTTGCTAGCATCCGCATAACATTTCTTTGGGGCATTCGATAAATTCGCAACATAATATGGGAAACGGGATATTCTTGATTCCTCTTCAAATTCAACGCGGAGTAGATTAAACTTTTCCGCCACGGCGGATTCTCAGTATACGGATACATAGGATACTTAATTTCTTTTAAACTAAATGACTGAGCAAGTCACGTTCTCTTTTTTTTTAAGCACAACAGTGCATGGTTAAAATATGTCAATATGTCATATGGGGCCAATAATATGAGGAATAAATTATCACTTTAAAGTTGTTCACTGTCAATACTTGTTGGAATGGCATTAAAATAAAAATAATAAAACATTTTTAATGTTTTACAGTAGATTTTTTGGTACTTACTAAATTAATTTACATACCTCTTGTGTATTGTGTGTTTATGTATTAACGCGCATGTATGTGTTCGTGTATGAATATAGTATGTGGGAAAGTATATATGATATGATTTGAAAATTAGACTATATGGTGTCCCTGGTGAACTAGCTTCACTAAGAATTGATCACCTCTGTAGCGATCACGCTCTTCCATCAACAACAATAGTAAAGGAATACAAATGACCAAATATTTGCGAAGAAGAAGACTCGAAGAACTTTGACACTAACGCGCGAATTCCAAAGAATATCAAAAAAAAAAAATCACTCTGTTTTCTTTTCACGTTTTACATAGGTAAACTACACAAATTCATATGAACAAACAAAAAAATTCATTATTAACAAATTACTTCAAGACGTTTGTCGTTTTTGTAATGTAACTAATTTTGATACTGTATTGTTTTTGACCATTCTTAGCTCTCCATGTCTATCCGATTGTATATGAAATTTGAAACTATGAAAAAGTGCGTTGGGCCGGTTATAAATATTATAATTCTCATATATTTGTATTCCCAAACGTGCGCGCAACAAACTGTAAAACAAGAAAAATACCGAAATGTTGTTCTTCTCGAAAATCACACTTCTTTTTCCCGCCATTTAATTTTCAAAAAAACGACACCCCGACCCGCGATAAAAACCAGCGAGACAAATTCATAAAACGTATACTTCGGAAGATTAATTGTGTCGCTGCGTCTCTTTCTGCGGCGCATGCGAGATGGTGGTCAGAGGGAGGCGGGAAAATTATTTCGAAGCGGTGAGGCGTGAAAAAAATTATGTTTGCCTTAGAAGTGGTGATTTGGTGAGACAATGTTGCCAGATTCAAAGGGTTTAGCGCTTAAAGTTTTTCTTATAAATTGTAACTAATTTATAAAAGGAAAACATTTCATCAACATTTCCTTGTATCGAGCGATGTATTTCTTGTAATTATTGCATTTGAATCAGTTACTATCAAAACCGTCTCAAACGGTTTTCATATAATTTTGAGTATGATACATATATATAATATAAGGAGATATGTATTTCACCTCATTAATTCCAAAAACTCTCAATATTTCTGACCGAAAATTTTGTTTAATTTTTAAACCACCTTTAATAATCAACGTGTAAATTTTAATTAGTCCAAAATGTATAAGCCAATTAGTGCACGCATTGACGGACACGTGATACGTATCCTGACAAATATTTTACTTGCATACTCATAATACACAGAGATTACACTAATTTGACCAAGATCACATTTTCCTACTTTTCTCGAAACTTCCAAATGTCTTTTTAGCTGGGTTTGAAAGTCAAAGCTTTATTTTTTTTCCTACCCATGTAGAGCATATTTAATATTTAAGCCCTCTAGAGGTGAAGTAAACCAACTAGTAAAATGATAAAACTTTTTGCGTGGACTTTTTAGTACAATCATGTCTTTACTTGGTGTTTTGGTGAATTGCAAATTTTTATTTTACGGAGATGACACTATTGTAATGTGTATTGATTGAGGTTACTTCACTTTTATGATACTTTAAGACGTGTAAAATATTACAACGCATCAAACTTATTATTTTCTAAAACACCACTTGTCCCACTTGACATCTAATGGGCCAATTTAATGAATCACCTCAACAAAACTTGCTTAACGAGAACTACATATAGTAAATCATTTACTCAACCTTACTGTTTAGAGACGATAATTATATCGTTATGTTTGGCTATATGTATAAGTTATTCGTATATTACAAAGAATAGGTATGAAAAACCAAACATATAGGCAATGAAAAATTGTCTAAAGTTTACCGCCCTTTTTTCGTGACTTTAAAATTTAAATCAACCAAGTATATATATGTTTTAAATTTTAATTATATTTTTAATGCAATCTCTTAACAAGCTATGATAAAAAAGATATATTGATAGATCAAATATACAAAAATATTTCACTTTACAGACTTCGTGCTTGTTTTGCGTTATTTCATCTTAGGTAGGCTTTCAGCCCTCTCGAAGACATGTAATGCCTTCATTTTTCCCAGTATGCTACTTACCAGAGTCTAATGCACATTCAAATGGTTTCACTCATTTTATTCAATATTGTATAATAAGATGCTACCATAAAGAACGAAATTTATGAAACGTGTATCAAATTATGAATTGCTTACATGGTAACACTGTATAAAATTCTTGGACAATTTGGTTCATAGATAAATCAAAAATAAACACTTTCACTTTATTCAGTGTAACATTCTATTAACAATTATCACAAAAGTTTGCCAGGACTTTTCTACATTCGGATAACCTTTTCAATATCCTTATCGCTGAAAAAACGTATTATGTGTAAAAATGTTACAGTTACAAAAAGATTACAAGGTGTTTACAAAAAAACTCATGTTTTTGTACTTAAATGTACAAAAACATGAGTTCTTTCACTCCACTAATATTAATCGATGTTATATTTCAGTTTTCATTTATATTTCAAATTCATTATATTAGTTCTCAGTTTCTCGAGATTAAAATTGAATAAATTCATAATTGCATCGTTAGCGTCGTGGCAAAAACTTCAACTAAGAAATTTAAAAAAAAACTTTTTGTTGTCACATATACATAATCAAACAATTTTACTTTTGAATGTCTTTCTTATGAGTAAAATCTGCTGAGCGAAAAATGCATACCCATCCATTGATTTCCTTTTTTCAAGTGATAATATGCATATGAATGCATATGGTGTCCACGTGAATTGGTTTCACTGAGAATTGCTCACTTCTGTAACGATCACGCCTTTCCGTTGACAGAGATGGAAAAAGAATGCAAGTGACCAAAACATCAGCGATGAAGGGGATTCGAAGAAATTTGACGCTAAGGTGTCTAGGACTTAAAATTCCATAATTATAAAATATCCATACTCGATGTTTCACCTTAAGTGACCTCTTTTTGGAGAGAAAAAAAAGCTTTCACGTTTCCATTGTAACGTTTGTCTCTGTATCAAATATATTATATAATACACTGTTGGGATGGCATTTATATGATTGTTTAATCATTTATGGATGTTGCATTATCCAATCTTAAAAGAGTTTAAATTGATTACTAACTAATATACTGGATTTCAATTTTAATTCTTTAAATATTGTTTTATTTTAAAAATATATAAATAAAATAACCATACTCGCTTTTTTGCTAAAGTTAAACTAAATATTACATACTTCCAGATAACCGTGTACTCACTATGTTATATCGCACATAAAAAAAATACTGTCCGTTCCCTGGGCACAATATGGCGTCATTATAGCTCGAATATTATTTTGGAATGTCAGAAAACTACCCTCATTTTGCGAAGGGTGAATGTATCAAAGGCCTCGGGCAATACAACGTATTAGGGGAGTATTAAACATGTAGAAAAATTAACGAAATTCGTCAGAATTCGGTGTCATATGTTATTTGACAGATTGAAGTACACAATTATCGAAATGTCTTTCGAAGACCCGTCACTTAATTTTAAGTAATATATATAATTGTATTAATAATATCAAATTATGAATTCGTTTGTACTTTAAGTATATTGTTTGATTTGATACATCAAGCCTTTAATATAATATACATAATACATCTACTAAGCAACTTTAATGTACTTTTAAAACGAGGTTTGTATATTTGTATAGAAAATCAACATAATCACCAGGAACCAATATTTTAAACAATTTTCGAAGAATGCTGCTAAATAAGTAGATGATAACATTTTATTTATTTTTTTAAATCAACGTCTTTTTTTAATGAACGTTACTATTATAGAAAAATTAACGTTGGCCATATGAAATTAATTTTTTAATGTTTATGACACATTATTATACTAGCAACTACATTAAGCCCATACACCCTGCCAACCAATTCGATTTTTTATTGAGTTTAGTAGTGCTGCTTTTTAAAAAAAATGGTGTATAGTTAATGACGCTTAAAAATTCTTAAGTAAATATCATTTACTTGTAAAAGAATTAACTATGTAAATATTGTTGGCTTTATATTTTTTATATTGATTTGTTATTTTCAAATTATCTGATAACATATTTTCAATAACATTGAATTACAATTTATAATGTTGAAATTATTAAGAATTGATAATTATTTGAAAATAATTTACCAAAAAACATTTTAAATTATTCCATAATATAAAACAAATCATTAGTTACCTATGTATAGTAAATCTATGTTTTATAACTTAAAATATTTTTGTCTATAATTTTACATTATAACTATTTTTTTTTTCAAAAATGGTGTTGAGATTATGATGTTGAATTGATGATTATTTAATGTATTGACTATTACAAGTATTTTTAACATTGACTCACGTTAAGTCCTAGTTAAATCTCTCCATAAATTTATTCTGGTGGATAAAGTAAAACGACATGTGTGTTAGTAAATTGGTTTCTGCAACTGATCAGAAGATTTTTTTTAAAGAAAAATGTTTATAAAATATTAATAAAATGTATCTAAAACAATAATTCAAATTATTACCAGATAGGACACGGTTATCCACACTTTCATTAAAACATACATGTATTTTACCAGGATTCAAAAATCAAAAACTGAATTAGGAATATTTTTTATTTACTATTTTTTAAATCAGCTTGTATGACTTGTCAGGCGTTTTTTTTAAATTATTAGAAACGGTTTCGTTTTATTCAGGAGGTTATTTTCAAATAAAATTTCTTCGTTGTATGACACAGGTATATTTATATATAGACACATATTTTTAGATTGTGTACTAAATATAACAAAGTGTGTTTTTATCATAAATATTATTGACAACTTACCCAACTGAATTGATAGCGCACATAAATAAATAAATAATAATTTGTTTTGATAGTATCGCAAAATTGGGTGCCATAGACCTTTCGCCTAATAATCCAATTCCTCGTGCGAAAACATGGTGACCCCGAAAACTTTTTTCTATCTCATTGTAAATACAAATATTTCCTTTGCGAGAGGGTCTCATTTCCCCCTGCAATCTCTGCGTCAGCCATATAGCAGCCCTAAACAACCCCGGGGGAGTTTCGCCTACCCTTACAAAACACGGCTACCCTTTTCACGTATGACAACACTTTCATAGATTATACTGCTGCTCTACACTCTCTTTCTTCCCTGTCTCACATTTCAAAACATCATTAACGTATTACATAAATAAATTCCCACCTGATATATTATACTGTTATATTAATTATAATAATAAAGTAAATATTATTAACCGTTCCTCGAATGAAATTAAATATTATATATATATTTAATATGTAATCACAAGTAGAGTATCCATTATAACACTAAGGCATTCAATGCCGGACCCTTTTGCGATATCGGGATTTGGGAATTTCCAATTTTTCAATCCCGGGATATCGGCACTTCAGCTAACGGTCAGGGCGACAGTTTTTTTTTAATATCTTTAAGCCACGGTTGTTTGAGATCAATTTCAGGAGAAGAGATATTAAAAATATCAATTTTTAAGATCTTAAGATGCTCATTATTGGTTTCAATTGAATATTTTTTTTCTCAGTTAAGAATCACACAGCCATGTTTATTTCATATGATCAGGATTGATTTTTCTCATTACAAGCATTAAATAAATTGGGTGTTTGTACAAAAGCGTGTTTTTTTTTAATATAATACCTTTCCATCAAGTATTGACAATTCACACCTTGAGTAATCTGACAACCGTTTGCGAAGGAAGAGTAAAAGGAAAATATAAACATAAATAGACGTATTAGAATAAGAGTTAATAAACTTTTGGATGAGAGTCTTAATTATTAAACAAAAAAAAACAATTTTCAATTTAATAACAGAAGTTTCACTAGCGAAATGGCATTGATCATGCCTTTAAAAAAAGTTGATTGAAACAGAATTATGTATAAAATTATACAAAATGTGAAACCAGTTCTGACTTCTTATCAAAATAAATATACTATTTTGGTTTGTACATTTTTTTATTCACCTTATGTTCAACAGAACTATCCATCAGTTTTTTTGTTTGTTTGTAGATATTTGTACAAAAGAAATACATCATATTTTGGCTATTGTTTGAGTGGTGGAAAAACTGGCTTATGCGATTCTACGAAGCATGGAATTGTTATTTCTGCTGTGAAAATGCAAAGTTTTACGTTGGAATCCAATCTGAAGTTTTGCAACAAACTGATTCTCATGTCGAAAACTTTTAAATAAACATTGCAACTGCATGGAACATGATAACAAAGGCGGGTTACTAGATATCATATACACGAAAACTTCGGTTTAGTATTCCAGAATTTGCAAATGCGTCAGTAACGGATATTAATTGTAGGGACAGCCCTTTTACGTTTCATAGTTTGATTTTTTTTTTTTTATTTGTCCGCTTCCAATGCGGAGCATATGGAGGTATTTCAACAAAAAAATCTACGAAAACTGTTTTTTACTCAACCTCTCTTTTTCGAAGAGAGTAGTAGGGATAGAAAGAATAAGGCATGACAGGATTAAAGGTTGGCTAATCACTCTTAATACATCCCGTTAATTAACGGTTAGAATGGTGGGGGGGTTTTAAACATCACAAACATCCTTGCCTTCGAACAGAAATCAAATAATCAATCCAATGAATATCATTAATGCTTTTACAATTTTTTTTAATAATCCTGAAAACGATGATTGGAAAACGTGATCAACTATTATAACATTCTTTTTAATTTAATCACTGCAAACTTACTCACTTATAAACAAAATTGTACAAATACATTTGATTGATAATGTTTTCAATTGTGATTAAATAATAAAATTGTTTCTTTTACTACTCACGCAAGCTTTATAACTGAGAATCCTTTATTATGTGTTTAACTATTGCGACTACCTGATACTCTCTGCTGTTAATGCCGTTCTTTACTATTTATGACAGGTACTGAAAGCAGTTTGCAATGCAACTGTTGCATTCTGCATTATCTAATTTGTTGGAATGGTGAAAACCGTCTAGCTTAGCTTTGAACAATTTAATAAGATTACGTTGGTAACTGTTTGTTAAATCCACCCCCAATGAACAATAAACTTGTTTTTATTCAAAGTCTGCGGTTAAATAAAATAAAGAAACTTTAATAGTTAAACTTATTCTGATGTAAGTGGCAATAATAGTTCAGTAGAATTGCATATCTTTCAGACATTTCTATGTTAACTGATGTAAATACTAATATTAAAATAAACATAAAATTTTATATCAATAAAAACACAATATAATGCCTTTCCACTAAGTTTTGACAGTGAACACCCTAAAATTGATAAAAACTAATATTCATCTTCATATTTTGAAGTAGATTTCTCGACTATATAACTAAAACTTTTAGAATTCTTATCTCTCAACCAAAATATGATATTTTTGGAAATAGTATATCTTTGGATTATTTTTTAAAAATTAAATGGAAAGTTTCTTTATTACTGTACAATCCTGAAGTCAACGGTTTTGATCCAACATTATTATTTATATTTTTTTAAAAGAAAAAGAGTTACAGCACAGAATATAAAAAAAGTTTTTATAAGTTTTGCCAATACATTTTATTAAAACGTAACATGCAAAAACACCGTTAGTCTTAACCAGGGCTTCGAACCATAATTTTTATTCGTTACCGTCCCGGTTTGAGTTCCAGAAAAAAATACGGTTCTATTGATTTTTGGTTAAGTTATAACTAGGGTTGCCACCTGTCCCGGATTGGCCGGGATCGTCCCGGAATTGGAATCGCTGTCCCGGATGGATCCATATGAATGCTAAATTGACCCGGAAAAGTATACCAAATAAGGGATTTCAAATTCCTCGGTGAGCTAAAAAAAAACGAGTTTTGAGCTATTTGTCCCGGAATTGTCCCAGAAAAAGGTGACAACCCTAGTTACAACTGATTATTTTTTGTTTCTAAATATATTTTATACTATAATGTAAAACATTTCATGATACTTGTTTGATAGCCCAGTGCTAAGCTCAAAAAATACCTAAACCCGAGTCATAATATTCGGTTTGTTTCTGGTTTCCATTCCAGAAAAAATAAAGAATTTTTCGATTACCGGTTTAGTCTTGGCTCGAAACTCTGCTTATAACATATCCTCATATTTCTTTCGTTACTTTCTTGTAATAGGTAAACTGACAGACGAAATTTCAGCTTGTTTTCGTTTAATATTTAGGAATATAAGGAATACTTTTTCTCCATTTTAACGTCTGCCAAGATATAAACAAAACAATATTCAAACTTCAGAAATTGAATGAACTGCTTATGACTAGTGTTCTGTAACTCATAAAATGAACACATAGTTATTATTATAGTTAATTAATTATTATTATATATTTTTTAAATAAATTTACAGTATGGAAATATTTTAGTTGTTAAAAAAATATTATGATTTTTATTAAACCAGACGAAAGACAACCTTGTATGTTGTATAAATTTAGAAAATATGTTTTCATTTGTACCCTTAAACCTTTATGTCTGAAAATCTCGTGGAAAATATGAAAGTTACGGTGGGGTAATAACAATAAAACGAACATAAAATACCTTTTTTCCATCCCTCGGTCGATCATATGCGAAGTTGTTTTAAAGGTTTTCGATATACACACCTGCGTAGATGGACTGAATCAAAGTATTTTCGTTATCTTCATAGAGAATTTTTTAATTTTCAAATATAGGCTCAAAAATCGACCACTCATCCGTGACAGAAAAATAATCAATAACACCTGTATAATCTGTGTATGAGATTTCTTGTCTGAAATCTACTGTTATATTCTTTTAATTCAAGTTATGGTTTACCCCTTATTAGAGCAATATTAAATAAATATTATTTCAATTGTATGTAATTTTTCTGATATAGACTCGATAAAGCGTCAAATCATGGAGCCCGATAGTGTCTAAGTTATTCGAGTCTAATTCATTTCCCATTATAGTGTTTTTTTTTGCATTGCTTCATTTCCGTCAGAAGGGCTTTAGTGATGATGAGTGGAAGTGATCAATCTGCATCGAAACCAGGCCGTGCGGACATGATATGCATATTATATTAAACAATTTACCCACCTTTATAAACTTATACATACACGTACATACAATATGTAAAGCAAACCGAGTAAAGACTCTTTTAAGATGCTAGGGTGTGTGTCTTACTTTTATACATTATATATTTTTTCAATTTATGAGGGGTCGTCGAGTGGAACATTCTTCTGTCTAAATCGATTCTTAAGTATTGTTGATGAAGATAAAAGATCGTTGGGTTATAATTTTGCCTACCTCGCTATGAAACTTTTGAGAGATTTCACTAACAAACTCACCTATAGTAGGTAAATTTTTCGTGCATTTTTCAATAGATCTATGGATTTGCATTAAAAACATGGAAATGATTCTGTCGTAATGCTCTAATGCAATTATATAGTAAGTTAACAATAAATTAAGAATTTAGTGTAACAGTAGATAGTTCATACTGAAAATTAATTATATTTTTGTTAAATTTGTTTCTTCAAACCCCACCTGTTTATATGAGTCATCTGGTATCAAAAGCAGAACTGTTCCATACATCATGTAAAGAACAGTTCTGCTTTTGATACCACACGACTCATTTATCGTATTTGTAAAAAAATCAGTAAAATAAAGTTATTAAATATAATTTTATATCTACAAAGTTACCGCTGAATCTATTGAAAGTATTAGTAGTTTTTTAAATTTTCTGGCTTTGGTAGCTCATCAAATGTAAATGTTTCAATACCAAGTTACTAAACTTCAAACTTTGCTCATCAATCGTGTTCAATTTGGCTAATTTGCCTTCCGTGACGTAGAATGATGTCATTTGGGCTATTCGGCTTGTATAAAATTGATCCACCACGCTGAACTTACCGTATTGAGTCGTCAAATACACCATTCTCTTTTCGTGACTCGTACAATAATAATAAAATAGTTATTTTTTTCAGTGAAAGATACATAAAATATTTACGTTCTTTGTTCCGGTAAAAAAAATCAGTCGAATTACTTACTAATTTCAAATAAATATTTCTTATGAAAGAGGCAATGTTTTGTTTTTGTTAGTAATAACCATAGAAAATTGTAATATATTTAAATGCTTAATATATAGGTGGTTGTTCATTTTAAACATATTAACCCGTAACATGCTATCCTAAAAAATCACATTCCCTGCCATGATGGCATCTCAGTTTCACTGTTTTTTGACAGTATTTAAACCTAAGTTAGAAGCTAAAAAATAATTTTAAAAATGTATATATGCTAGAATACCTTAAATGATAAATACTTATTGACAATATTAAGAGAAATATTGAATGATTTAATGAACTATTTACGATTGCATCATGGGAATGGAAGTGTTAAAATAAAAAAAAATATAAGTGGATTGAAAAATCAATTTTATAAAACTACCCGTATCAGGATTCGAGTCGGATAGTTTCGTAACCGGAGTCAGAAAAGTTTACCACTCGACTACAGATACGGCATATGTTTTAATAACGTTTCTAAATAGTCACATTTCGTATATATCGACAAAAAAAGAGTACAAATGGCGATAAATCAAAAAGACGACACAAAATTCCAGATAATTAATCTAATAATGTTTGTCGGGTGGACAAAATAAAAGTCAATATTCCATGACGACTTTATTTATTTATTTGATTGACGCGTCACGCCGAGCCCCAGATAATCCCGGTGTCTAAGCCAATTGTATCTGACAGCTGTGATAATATGTCAAATAATTAGATTGACATGAAAAATACAATTAATAGTATAAAGAGAATAGAACGTTTATTCAAATTTAAATGTTCGCGTTTAATTAAAGATTCTTTAAATGTACAAGTTCTAAATTTAAAACACGTTTTTCTCATCATTGAAATCGTACGACGGACGTTTACTGCACCACTGCGTTCGCTTGACATTATTTGAATTTATTGTTGTGAAAAAATAATATTCTATTCGTTGAAAAAACAAAACACTTTTCAAAAAAAGAACACTGATAATATGTAATCGCTAGGGTTATGAATTTTTCGAAAGCACTCCGAACAAAAGATAAAATTCGAGCGCGATATGGGAAGTTTACGAGTGGCCATCAACAGGCGACCGAGCGACAATATCAAACCTAACCTTTTTTTACAGAAAGAGGGAGATAGACATCTCGCGAAATTCTCAATTTTTCATATCGTCGTCACAACGATAGAATGACAGCGAAAAATAGTTACGCTTGACAGCGGCTGAATCTCTGTAAACTCGCCCGCGAAAGGAGATTTATGTAATTAAAAAGACTCTTACGTACTATTAAAAAAGAACGAAATTTACCATACAATTTTTATTAGAAGAATCTTTTATGATTTCAATTTACACAGATAACGCATGACTGAAACATTTGTAGCCAAGGCACAGGGCCGGCGCCACCATACAGGCGAAATAGGCAACCACCCAGGGCGCAAATAATTAGGGGGCGCATAAGTGGAGTATTTACACTAATAATAATAAATAATGTGTAGTACATTTTTTTGACGTTCGTATATGTTCGTTGTAATTATGTATGTATTTCTATATAATTCGAAAAAAGAGGTTAGGCGACTGAGTTACAAACAGTTCATGTAAAAAACTTATGTTGAGATACTTCCATTAGGAGGCCATATGATTCACATTGGGAGCGGTCATGGATATATTAAAAAATATTTTTAATGATTTTCATTATTTCGAAAAAATGGGGCGCGCCAATAACCGTTGCCTGGGGCGCCAAATGACATCGCGCCGGCACTGCCAAGGCATCCAATCCCGAATCATTTCGTGATTCCGATATTTTGTGAAATAACAATTTGTAGGTTTCCGGGGTCACTGGATTGATCATTTAATACAATTACATATTTTTATCTTTTTATATATTCCTCATAAAATTTCGACTGAAGGTGCTTGGTAAAAATTCAATATTAAATTTGAATCGTCCAAATTATGTACATTCACACAGACAAAGGTAAAACCCGGGTCGTTAGTGACAAAATCTGTGTGAATGTACATAATTTGAACGATTCAAATTTAACATTGAAATGTTTTTTTTTTAATTTATCAAGAATCAGACAACCATTTAAAAATGCAGGAAAAAATGTTTGGTTTTAAAATCACTTGCATCACTGACAGGATGTCACTAATCGAACCTTAAAAAATAATTCTTTACATTTCAATTGTATGTAAAATTAAGAAAAAAATAATAAAATTGTCTGATCTGTCTACATATATTATACAATATAAACGGGAGTATGATCAAAATTCTTTTTTTATAATGTTATTATTCTACAAAAATATAAACATAAGCATGCTGAAGGAACACTGTCACAGATATTGTGCCCAAGTTCATATTTATTTTATCCATTTTATTTACTAAGTAAAAATCACAACCTTATTTAATTAATGAGAATACTATTTTTAAATATAATATATTACTTTTGGTGGGTCATGGGACATATATAGATATATGGAAAATATTGCATATCACTGCTCTAGACACTATGTATATCACATTATGCAAAAGATTAGTGAACGAGAGAAGAAAGACTTTTAAATTCAGTGATGGCAACTAATTATAAGGATATAATTTAAGATTTCGACTGTAGGTGCTTGGTGGAATTTCAATATTAAATTTGAATCGTTCAAATTATGTACACTCTCACTGTCAGTTCAAGTTCATCCGTGCACCTGAACGCCTGAAGATGCCGAAAGACGAAACCCGGGTCGTTAGTTACAAAATCTGTGGGAGTGTGCATAGTTCGAACGATTCAAATTTAATTATGAGGATATTAGATTATTAAATATTAGATATTAGTATGGAGTAGAGTGATAAAACCACTAGAAAACAATTATTATCCGTAGAAATTACAGTTGTTTAAAGGTCACTATTTTTGGTATTTGTTATGTTGCAGACAGGTCACTCACGATTGACTTTCGTAATAAATACAACGAATATTACAATATAAGATTTTCATATAATCATTTAAATAAATTTTGTTTTCAATGATGCTAATTGTGAAATTATTTAATGTACATATACTATCAAATTCTTTTAAAAGCTGCATTAAAATAACCATTTTTACTGATGTACAGATCTACTATGAAAAGTTGAATTGACATTTTGATAATATTATTAGAAATATGCAATGAAGCACGTATTAATCGATTTATGAAACTTTTTAATCATTTCGGTGCTATTTGAATTTATGGTACTGAAATAAATAATTGTTGACAGTTATGAAAATACGCTAAACGTTTTAACATTTTGTATCTGATTTTGAGATACTTGTTGACTCGCATGACTAAAGTTTTTAAAAAAATATCCGTTAGTCCACGTTCATTTCTCTTTAATTAAGCTACATAAATTTCGTTGTTTTGTAACAAACATACTGGGTAAAGACTCGAGCTTAACTCGCCATTTTAGGATTTAGAATCCCAATGAGGAAATGAAAATATTCTTTCTTGGAAATCTCTAGAAGGTACATTGCTACATCACATAACATGAATTATATTATTAAAGTATGCTTTGACCTTTAATATGAATGTTTACTTTTATACTCGTTTAATTAAATGTCTTCCGACAATCTTATATTTAGACGATGTGTCAACCATTGTTATAAGCATTTAATGTATTGCAAAAACTGCTTATTAACCCAATCATAATGTGTGATAATTTAATTCGGTACAATCCAAAAAATCTTGATGACATTAAAGAAAGGCACCAAAACGTCTATATCGATGAAGTTAATAAGATCAATAACTATTTTAATATTCAAATAAAATCATCAAATTTGTCGTCTCGTTCTTGCACTTAAAGATTATCTACGGTCAAATTTTAAATATTCACAAATAAAGAGTACTTTTACGGTAGATTATTTGGTTAAATGTTACGTCACTTTTTAGGTGTTCACTATCAATACTTGGTGGAAAAGCATTTTATTCAAAAAATAAAACACCTTATTCTAACTCCAAATTTATTGAATAACTCAAATTAACATAGGCAAAAGGAGTTACCCACAGTTTTTTCAGAACATTATATTCACTCTAATCACAAATTAATACAGTTCTATTTAAAGAATATATGCTGAAAATGCCGAATTATTATCTAAATTAATGTTTTAAGTTTGAAAAAATGAATGAAAATTGCGACAGGGAAAAGTAATTATAATAATGTTTTTCTTAAACAATTAGATTGAGTCATTAAAATATCAGTAATGAAATTTTCTTGCACTTTAAGATTTTTCATATTTTTCTAACAAGTTTGTTGTGCCACTTACTATTGTTTTGACTGACAGGTTTTTGACAAGTTCTCGTAGAAAAATCATTTATTATAATACATACATAATTCTCCATTGTGTATAAAAAAATACACTAAACTAATTTACTATGTTTCATCTGGCAGTATTGTAGAAATCTGTATACTTACATATTTTCAATCGAAACAAAAACTCAAATAAAATGTTTCTTTTAAAAAAAAAAAACGACTTAAATATATTTGCTTTCTTGCAAATGAGTAGGTTACTTTAATAAAAAACGTAATATACTGCGCCCTGGCGTCGTATTTTTCAAAGAAAAAAATTAATTAAAAAACTTCAAGTAGTCTCAAACCTTGAGCAACAGAGGTGCGCAATTAATGGACTCCCTTTTCAAAGTGAACCCTTATTGACGTTATGACATGATGGCAAGAAAAATATAATTGTTTTAATTTCAATGTACATTTACTTTTCAAACTTTATTATGTTTTCGATATCTAATCATTCGATTCAAACAGAATTAGTATTATTTTTTAAAATATGTTTAATATTGATTACTGCTGATCTTTGATGGATATACATTAAAATAAGTAATTTAAAATGTATACAATGTACTAGTTATATAAAATAGTCAACGGCTGGATTAAATGATTTTATACTGATTAAATCGACATTTACTTGGTAGAACTCCATTATATTAAAATGAAAAAAAACAAAGTATTTTAGTTCTGCAATCATTATTTTACTACTCGTTCCACAAAAAACCGTGTCTAAAAAACCGCCTAAAAGAAGTGATGTAATCTAATAATATCTACGAATTTAAATTACTAGTTATTTGAAAAAAAACAACACAAAGTAATTATTTATTATTCATAACTATGTGTATTTTAATTAAGAAAATAAAATACTTCTAATCACTACTTGATTATATACGAAGACTTTTATGAGGGACTGGACCTTAAATCGCTTTCGTAATTCTAAATGTCGGGCACGTCTCTTATGTTTGGATCTAATGAAGCCTTTTGTCTGTTTTTACTGTTCTGTGATGTTGAATTTATTGTTACTATGAAATCTGTTATCCGCTTCTATGGTTTGCTTGTCTTAGAAGCCTGATAGAACAAATACTTTGTATAAAAAAAAATATTTTTGGTGATCCGCGTTATTTCAAAATCGTGTAAAAAAGAGTTGAGGGTATATATCTAAAAAATACATTTTTTTGCATACAACTTTTGTGATGAACGCCATTGATATATTCAACTTATTTATACTATCAATCTGTAGCTATTTATTTTGCCATTACAGGTAACGTAGATAAGATTACCGTATTTGTCTTAATAAATTTCTCTCCCATGCAATTTAAGCTCGCCTGGCTTAAGCGGCATCTGGCTATGGTTAGAGAGCCCTGGCTCTGAAATTAATTAACTGTCTTCAAAACAGGACACGTGCATACTAAATAATAAATTATTAACCGCCATTTTAAGTGGAAACCGTGATGCTGGCTTGTTTACAAAAGAAGCTTTTAGAACGTTAAGAGCTCAAGTATGCTGTTCTTCGTTTAATTTACAGGTACAAAATTATCAAGTATGACCACTGTGGAGAGGTTAAATGATTAGAGATAACAGATAAAAACAATGAATTAAAATTTCGAAGAAGACTGCCTTGAACTTAATTTTGTTACTGATATATATTATACATTTTTTAAAAAAATAAATTTTAAAATTATAATGGTAACTTAAAGCACAGCTGTCTCTTCAGCAGTGATTTCGGGCCAAATAAAATACTGTCTTTACTGGCATTTTTTAATCAGAATTTTTCATTCACTTTTCCTACGTAACTATTTTTGCTGTTGTAATGTTTTGTTATTGTACAGATAAAATAGAATATATATTGTATATTTCAGAATGCAATAACTGTATGTGGATTGTGACCATAAAGCAAAATATTGTTTTTTTTTTCGAATTAGTAACAATTTCTTTAGTGACAGCTGATTTATGCTCAGTTTAGTCTGCCATTTCACCATTAATAATACAAAAACAACTTATAAATTATGAAAAATTATGCCGGCCAGAATATTACAGTCTTAGGAGAGTATTGTAGAATCATGATTACTAACATTTTCGTTTCCGGATTGAATGGAGTTAATGTAGAAGAGCTGTGGTTTCAACAAGATGGCGCAACTTTCTACACTGATATCTAAGCAATTAAATTGAAATACATTTTACTAAACTTTGCTTGAAAATATCCTTTTTTATTCGTATGTAACTTTACTTAAATGTCGACAACTCATATGTAAAGTGAATCTTGATAAAAAAAACTAAGGTGATAAATGAATATTTTTTTTATTTAAACACTTTACTAAGAGTTAAAAAAAATAAAATATATAATTCATACACTATACATTCAAATAAGTATACTCAAAAAGAAAGTTAAATAACATCTCTGGAGATCAAAAAACTTTCTTGCTATTCTAGGATTTACAACTTTCCACCGAGGCGTTAAAACATGAACTTGATACAGGTATTTCAGTAAACACAGTCTCGGCTATAACTTATTTATTGCTTGAACTCCCGGTAATTAACGATATTTTAAAACAAGTATAATAATATTACCTATAGAAACTAAAAAAATATAATGAACCTTACAAAATTATTAATCTGTTACATGTTTTTTTATATGCAATTTTATATTTTTTTTATACCTCCCTAATAAACTGTTTTCTGACAGTGGAAAAGCGGTGATAAATTGCCATCCCCCATCTAGTTCAGTTATAATTCGCCGACAAAAATACAACACTGCACATGGTGACAAAACTTTTTCTCCTAGTTGTTTCAAATGATATTGGGGGGGCACACAATACACTAGTAAATTCATTATAAAAACCCAATTTCGATTTATAATAAGCTACGAAAAAGTATAGCCGCCTTTGCAAACAAAAGGCGTGATAAATAAGAATCTGAAAATAAAAAGGACAACAAAGTTTTCTGCAAATTTTCTCAACAAAACCATTTCGCAAATAAGGTCCCAACATATTTGGGTATATCTTCGGTAAGGTGTTCGCCATTTATTATTTTTTTGTTATCAGTGCTTGAAATGGCTGTGCAAAAAAAAATATGTATAATAAATTGTTAGATGTTATACTAATAGTTTTCACGATGTCAGTTATAAGCCGGTTTCTAATTGTGGCGTTATAATTCAAAACGTACTATTTCCAAAACTCAAACTTTTCAGTAGAGTCAAATACTATGACGAATAACACAAACAAAATAACATTTGTATAAAAACATGATTTCCAATTTGGAGACGACTGTCTTATATACATTTTATATTAAAACTAATAGGATCAGTCGATTCCTTAGGCTTGAATTATCCTACCTGCATACCTAACTCAATATCGCTCATTTTGGAAATAGTACGTTTTGCATTATAACCCCACAATTGCGTGTAAGTTAAACTGTATTTAAATCACGAATGTATTATTGAATATATAAATACGTGTATTTAAATATTTGATACTTAATATCTGAATATTGATAACCGGACTAAAAAACAAAAATTAAAAAATATAATGTAAATCTTATCTATTTACCATGAACTTGTTCTTAGTCACATTATTTTCCGCAGCATCGTCAATCTGTTAACAACCATTGATTTTATTTTTAACCATAAATTAAAAAAAAAACAATTTTCATTAACTTTTTTTAAATGCATCTAAAATGCACAAATTTATCAAGACCATTCAAATCAAATTCGTATTTAATACATAATAGAACATCTTTTTTTATAGAAAAATTAAACATCAAGTATATAATTTGTATATGCTTTTATAGTTAGGTCTTTTAATTCCTGATATGTGTTTTTATCAGTCAATATTTTATGACAAATAAATATGACAAACGTATATAACTATTACGTAACGTACTTTTACAAAATAGGTAATAAAGCAATTAATTATTTTAAGACTAGTTAGTTGTAAATTATTTACACTGACTACTGAATATAAAATTCTTACAAAGCAAGACAAATTCTCAATAAAAGCACATTTCAAATAATCCACTGATTTTGTTACATTTTCGCAGCGATGTTTTTCTTATTTTTGTATTTCATTTCTCGCCTTACAACATGAAGAACACTGTGCTTATTTTCTGACAATAATGCGCCGTACATTGCGGAAAATTTCCCATTTCCTGCCCTGTACAAGGCCGGTGGACAAGCAAAACGCGGAGAGCGGGCTCTACGACAGAAAGCTGAAGGCTGTGCGCGGTGATGCAGAACAAAGAAGGCTCTGTTGTGGGGGGTGAAGCCTCCCCAGAAACCTTCTTCTTGCCGCTCTAATAATTGAAAAGTTCAAACAGAAATCCGGAATGTAAGCAACGTATTCGGAGAGATATTAAAATGGCTTTGTAGAGAATTGTCTCTTCTATTCTTTCGGAATATTCTTCATAATAATACTGTTAGGTTGCGGTTTTAATGGGTTGTGATTTTCGTATTATTATTTATTCAATTTACAAAATCGGTCAAGCTTAAAATGCAATTATTTATTATTTTACTGTGGCATACAAATAAAGACGTTTTACATTACATATCTTTCAAGACTTATTTACCTAGTTAAATTAATTAATACCTTAATTAATACCTAGTCAATTTTAACTAGTTAGTTTTGTGATCTCGAAATCCCGGGATTGCAACAGTAATAATCCCGTGATTTCCGGATTGAGAAAATGAAACATGGAAGAGTTAAAAAAAAAGGTGTCGCGATGGTAATTTTGGAAAATTCGCAAATTTATGGCTTTTTCCCAGGATTTCAAAATCGCCGACCAAAAATTTTCTCAATCCCAATTTATACACGATTTTATGTTGATGTTTGATCTCCGGATTGAAAGAATGTCAATCCCGAAATCCAGGGGTCACAAAAAGGGTACGGGATTAGATACTCTACTTTTAACCACAATGATGATCAGTGGTGTATAAACAAATACTCTTTAGGTGAACTTGATATGTTGTATAGCAATAATAGGTATGGTTTCATATTTTTATTTAAATAAAACTGTTGTTTTGTGAATTTAACAATTGTAATCAGTAAAGCCCATCAAAATTTCTGTTCAAATTTTGCCAAGTTGAAAGTATTCGTGCAATAAAATTAGTGAAGGATACTGGTATACCTTATGACAAGCAATGTTATTGACGTGTGGTTTCATAGACTTTAAAAAACTAATCTAAATTAATTTAAAATTACTTTAATAGAAGCACTAACATTGATTTAATTAGGAATATAATTCTTGTTTTTTTTATGACTCCCAAATGATATATTTTTCTTGATCGCAAGGATTTGATAACTACTATTATTGCTACGTATATAAATTAAAACGCCTGAATTATTCTAAGCGCGTCACTCAGGTAAATACGGTTGTAAATTTTTTTACGACGGGTAACATAGTTTCATGAAGCTTTTTTAATAAATAATTCATTGTTAAGGATACTCCCGCTACAAGAATAAACTTATAAGTGTTAGGGGTTAAATTTAAAAGGTTATTTTTTATGACCCAGCTCTTTCTTACGAGGCGTTATAAAAAACGTTATTGTATATTTTCAAAGTTTATAGCTTTTCAGTGTGCTAGAATATTTCTATGTAGATTACGGTTGCTTGTCAGAATATTAAAATAAAATAATCAAACGCATCTCAAGTATAATTATTTTTTACATATTTGGGGTAAATGCTTTTCTATGCTACTAAAATAAAATTCTTCTAAATGATAGTTATTATCTTATTGCTTTTTTCAGTGTCGCCATATAAAAATACAGAGCTAATATGACAGTTACTAATAAAAAAAACAAAAGGCATGCCTTTAAATTCCACAAAGTTTACAATTGAACATTAATATTATTTATATATTTTATTTATTGTGTTGGTTCAATACAGGTGCAGCATTTTTTAATTTCTTTATTATAATACTTTTAAGAGCGCTTTTATATCATTGCATGATATCTTTCTTACAATATATTAGTAAATAATTATTTTTGCCAAGTAAAAACCTGTTTCAAAATTGATAAGAGCTATTGCTCATTGATTTTGTTAATTAAATACACAAAAATATCCCAGATTTAGAACTCAGCAAGCCGTGAATCGCTTTTGTGTTTGAATTGGCGTTTTTCTTTGTAGAACTCCATTATAATATGTTCAAAACAAAACCGTATTTTAGTTCCACATGTTTTTCCAATCCACAAGATATTGTAAATCAATCATCAATGTAAACTATTTTGTAGAGTAGTGCCCCTTAGAAAAATCTTGCCAAAAGAGCGCCATTAGTTTTTTTAGCCTTATTGAACTTTGTCACCTTAAGCAATACTGTTGTTCAGTTGTTTTTTGAGCAATGTATTTCTCGAAATAAGAACCGACTACCTTGATAAACAGATTTTAGTGCAGTAGCACTCGGATTTAATAGCGTTCATAAATATACGCACCCGTCCCACAATTATTGATATAACAGATTCAATTTTACAAACCACAATGATGCACTCAATGAATTATATTTTAGAAGCACGCACTCTTTGATTCTTAAAAATAATATATGGTTCTTCGTTTTTTATTGTTCACATGAGAGCTTTTTGGACTTCGTTTAAAACACTTTTCAAAACTGTTTTCCGATTTAATTTTAGATAGAATCCTTTTAATAATGTTCTTAAAAATGCACTGCTTTGTATTCCTTAATTGTGTTTACGGTAAAAATACAGAATACTGTGAAAAAACAACATCTTTACTTTTAAGTAGAATTGAAGCTTACATTTTCATGTAATCCTTTCCTGACTCGGCTTAAACTGGGCGCATTCCTACAGTTTGTATGTAGTATATTCCCATGCCAGGCTCAATAGGAATGAGAATTACTTATTATTTATGAAGATGTGGCTTTAATCCCTTCATTATAAAATGCCGCACAGTCTTTGTGCATACAAAATTGCTTGTCAAAGAATTTTATGCCCATATGAACCTGGTTTTTTACACCTAACAATATATTTACATGAGTCTTTTACTCAGTTTTAGCAACCAATGCCGCGGCCTTGTACTTTCATTTATTAATTATTTTCTTTGGTTCAGGGTTTGAACATTTAGATAGACATAAGAAAATTTCAGCCATTTAAATGACTAATATAAACATATTTAAATGATTTAAAAAATGCATATTTTGCATTACAGTTAATGCCGATCCGCTAAATATTTTAAAATTGGAAAATCATGAGATATACTTGATAAAAAGAGACATCACACCATGTCCAAAATCTCAAATTAGAATTTTTCAATTCAGACTTGAAATTACTGATCAGCTGATCGCTAAGCTAAAGCTCTGACCAAATAGACCGCATAGAGTGGAAAAATACGTAATATTGTATTCTCTTATCAGTTGATAACACTCGTCATGAACGGAACCAGTCCTGAGCATACAAAATAAAATTGGAATTAGTACAAATGAGTATTTTTTTAAAAATACAAATATGCCTTTATGATTAAAAAAACCAGTCTAAGTTCACATAAATGAAAATCATATTTTGGCTCTCCTGGAAAGTACCGATTTTTCTTTCCATGCCACTCCCAATGTGAAGCATATGGCCTCCTAATGAAGGTATCTCAACAGAAGTTTTTCTACGAGAAATTTTTGTTACTCAGTCGCTCAACCTCTCATTTTATAAGTGAGTAGTAGGGATAGAAGAATAAGGCTAGGATAGGGCTAGTGGTTAACTAGTCGCTTTCTCTACGCCCAGTTGTTAAAGGATCTCGAAAGGTAGAATAGACATCACAAACACCCATGCCTTCTAACAGAAATCGATAAATCAATTTTTGATTGATTTGTCGATTTTCGTTGGAAGGTATGGGTATTTGTGATGTCCCTTCCCACCATTCCCGATCCTTTAACAAGTGGGCGTAGCGAGAGCAATCAGTTAACCGATTTAAGACATGACATATATTTATGAAAAAAATAAAATAAAACATGATTTAAATAATGTTATCTTTATGTCAAGCTTTAAGTTATTTACTTTAGTAATGCAGAGTTTCACTTTGTTAAAAAATTCTCAAATTTTAATTGGGTTTATAATTGACATCATTTGCTACTTATTATTAGTCTTTGATGATTTTTTTAATTGCATGTAATTATAATGTAATTTTCAAATTCTTTTCATCGTAAAAGTTGCTTACACCTTTTATTTCAATTTAAATTTGTATAAATAGCACTGTTTTTGTATTTTTATTATCAGTTGACAATGCTCGCAATGAGCGAAACCGGTCCTGACCTAATTAATAAAGTGGAATGAAGTACAAAGGAATATTGTGTTTTTATTAATATAGCTTTAAGCTTCGTGAATTAATAAAATATTCAAAATGTATACTTGCTGTTATATTCGAGTGCACTTTTGCAAGATACAGTCAAGTCATGGTACGTGGTAAAAGCGTGCCCTATTTCGCGCGGTTTTCCTATTCAGAGCTTGTGTTGTGAATAAATGCTGACCTTTGCCTCTCAGGGGTGGATTAGTAAAACAAACATGTAAAGCCCAAGACTTATTTTGTGACGTTTAGACACACTTCAAAAGATGTTACATATCGGGTTTCAAACAATAAATTACGTCGTTGACAATACAAAACAACGAAGGTGGTAGAACTATGAAAAACAACCAACATAATCCTAACATTTGAGTTGTAAAAAGTAAAAACTAGACATGTATTCATTAAAAATGAAATAATTTTGTAGATATCTCAATCGATGTTTTGTTTACGATAACTATTACTTTTCAACCTCTGTTTTTTAAGAGAGTAGTAATGATATTACTACTCACTTAAACACTTACAACACCGCCTGTGTAGTCGAGTGGTCAACGTCGTTGGCTACCGCTACGGAGGTCACGGTTTCGAATCCCAGTACGGGCAGTTTTATAAATTGATTTTTAAATCGATTTATGAATTTCTGTTCAAAGACATGGATGTTTGTGATGACTTGAATTCTCCCCTCCCACCCATCCTATTCTATGAACGGGGCGTATCGAGAGCGATTAGCTAACCACTAGTCCTGTCTAACTTTATTATTCTACTGATTATGTTCCAAATTTTGACTCGTGTTTCGCCTCTTCCGGCAGCATTTTCATACTCTATATCGTAACTTTATATATAAATAATAGTATAAACTTTTAATAAAAATAGAGTTATTGTATTTTAAATCATGCCGCTAGCACACAAACGCGGAAACGGAACGAAAGCGGACCGGACTATCATTAGGTTGTGCTTCGTACCGGTCCGCTTCCGATTCACTTTCGCACCAGTTTGCCAACGGCGTCACAGTAACATGAAAAGAGGAATAACATGATTAAGAAATTGATTGTATAGCAAAAAGTGAATTTCACAAAGCTACTTCCGAACCGATTGAAAATGGAATAATAGTTGACTGGGTAATTTGTATTTCTTAGCCTCTTCTGTCTTTTCTTGATAATAAAAATACTTGAACAATGGCTAAGCAATGAATATTTTAATATTTCTCTACGGTGTGTGAAAATCCTACCCTGTCCACCGTCTATTTTACGGAGCTTTCTCGCAAAGCTCGGTGGCGGCGGTGCCAATGTGGATCAAAGCGTTACCAATGTGGATCAAATGATTTCCTAATGAAGGTATTTCGATATAACTTTATTAACAAGAACAGCTTGTCAATCAGTTTCTCAACTTTCCTTTTTTAAAAGATTATGGATAAAAAGATAGGGCTACAGGACTAGTGGTTCTCGCTTTGCCACTATAATTTTTGTATTGGAAGGGTGGTAGAGAATTAAAATATCACAAATACCTACTCCTTCGAATAGAACATAACCTTAAACTAAGCCTCTGCGTTTGTAGAAGGAAGAATAAAGAATATAATCCATTTCGGTTTAGGAGATTTTTTCACTTTTCAACACATTAAAAGATTGATTTTCCTTTGCTCATTTATATTTATACAGCTCATTTTTTCTGTTATTACTTTTTCGTGAAATAATGATTAAAAAAATTAATAAAAATATCTTTTACGAATATTGACACATTAAAATGCCGAAAAAAGAGTGCCGTAACGCCGTTCTGTGGAAAGAAAAACACTGATTTACTGTGAATAAAAAAAACGATTTGATTGGTAATTTATTTAGTAGTTCATCCATTTTTCAACAACTGTTTATAAATACGTATAATCAATTTAATTATGTTTGATCAATCAAAATAAATTCAATTTGTTTCCAAATCATTACTCTATAAGTTAATATGGCTCTTTCTCCAATATGATAAAGAATAAAAATGACTTAATAGCTTTTTCTTAAATATTTTATTTCATAACTTTATCGTTGTGCCATAAATAACAGAAGAGCATCTTTCAGTACAGTGTTTCCCAAACTGGGGCCGCTGCAGAATATGTTTTGTATTCAGAGGGGCCGCGGATTACTCTTTTCAGATTTAGGGGGCCGTGGTAAGAAAATGTTTGGGAAGCACTGTTTTAGTACACATCTAATCGCACCCCATACACCGCCGTGAATACGCCATTTTCTTATCTTGCAAATAAAAATATTTATTATCAGTATTGACTGAAAGTTTTATTTTTTCTCAGGCTCGAAGGCAACTACAGGCTGGTGGCTGGATGTCAGATCAGGAGAGTCTCGGGTCACTTCCCCGACAGAGTGGCGGAGCACTTACACCTGGAGGTTCAGCTCCCGGAGGACTATTAGGACCTGTGACTGGCCTTGCTTTGGCTCCGGGCGACCGCGGAAGCTGCAGCGCTGATAGTGGAGTTCGAGGTTTGTACATTTTTATAAAATACTTTAACATTTCAGTTATATTTGTATTATTATAAATATCTTTTTTTTTGTCTGCCTAAAGCCTTGTGGTTAAAGCTGTTGAGCTTCCATCCAGTCGACAAAGCTATCACGAGTTTGAAGCAAATATGGGCTGCCAACACGCTAACAAAGAGCTTGTCTAATCTGAGAGTTATGTATTTTTTTTTCCGAAGGGGTGGTAGATTGTTTTATCACTTTTACACAATTATACGTAACACGTAGACCAGTGGTTCTTAACCTTTTCGTAGTCACGGTGCACTTTTGATCATGGGAAAAAGTGGTGGTGCACCAAAATTAAGAGGTCGAAAAAAATATGTGGACATAATTTTTTTTTGACTTTTCAGTTTTCACTATTTTGCGGATTTTTCGCTTTTTACTACTTTGTAATTTTTTTTTGTTTTTACCATTTTTTTCGCGGTGCACTTGCAATAAGCTCACGGTACACTGGTGCACCGGTTAAGAACCTCTGACGTAGACAGTAAAATCAAAATTGGTATTTCAACATTTCATATAAAATACCGTTTGCAAAAAATAAATATAATCATAAACGGATGATTTTCATAAATATCTTACTGTTTTTTTTTAAATAATAATATAAAAGTTAAATTTTGTTTTGTTTAGAAGTTGTGTTGATTTTAAGAATGTAATATATTTTTGCGCTAATCACTAAAAAATGACCGCTTACAGCGTTAAAATAAAAAAATGCAACCCACAAAAACACAAACTAAACACGTGATTGTACTTAAAAACCCAATAGAAAAGTTTCGTCATATTGCTACTTGGCTCGCTTCACTTCGCAAGAGCTCGCATATAATAAAACTAATATGATAATGCCTCTTTTACACATGCAGAGTATACTATCAAAAGAGTGAACTCGGCCGTATACAAAACAATCTGAACGCGACTAACAATACTCGGTCTTAAAGTATTATCAATCTTGGAAACTGTCAAAATTAATACAACTCTTAAAAATTTAAAATATTTTACGTTTTAGTTAGTAAAATATCGGTTTTATTTCATTTTAGAAACAAGTATTTCGATATGGAAAAACACTATAACACTATATTCATGTATTTTTTAACCATATCCGCTCTCTGTTCAAAGCATATAGTCACCACATGCTTCTTTCAAAGTTCTCTATCTCCCGCCAGTCTGCTTGCTTCTTCCCATGACATCACAGCGTCTCGTAGCTCCGTCGAGTACCTTATAAAATCGAATTTCGAATGTATAGAAACTGTCAAATATTTTCAAATTGACAGGTTCCAGAATTAACGATCCTTTTTAATGGTGTACTATTATTTTAAAAAACCATAAACTTAAAAAATCATCCGTTTATATATAATATATGCATATTTTTTAATGATAGTATTTTATATGAAATATCGACATACCGATTTTATTTTCTCGTGTGGTAAGGAGATCTCACTTGGACGTATTTTTTTACATGATTTGAGATCTCAACCGGTGAAATGAACCAAGTATGAACATGGTAAAACTTTTCAATTGGACTTGTAAGAACAATCACGACTTTATTTGATATTTTCGTGAATTTTATATTTTTATTTTAGGGAGGTAACACTGTTGCAGTGTGTATTTACTGAGCTCACTTCAATTAAACGATTCTTTAAGGCCGGGTTTCCAAAACATTTTCTGAAATGGAACACTTTGCATGTCCGGAAAATATAACGGAACACTTAGCTGAATTTTTAAGATTTTTTTAAACTGTCTTGCAGCATATAAAACCATCCCATTTTTTTCGGACCACCTACTCTGGCTCCGCGGAACATAGTTTGGGAAACCCTGCTTTAAGTTATATATAATATTATAACTAGGGTATCCAGTCCCGGACTCTTTTTGTGATCACTGGATTTCGGGATTGACAATTTTTCAATCCCGGGAGATAACACTGTCGCAGTGTGTATTTACTGAGCTTGCTTCAATTTTACAACCCTTTAAGTTAAGACATATATAATATTATAACTAGGGTATATAATCCCGGACTCTTTTTTGTGATCCCGGGTTTTCGTGATTGACAATTTTTCAAACTCGGGAGATAAAACTGATGCAGTGTGCAAATACTGAGCTCACTTCAATTTTACGATACTTTAAGATATTAGTAAAAACACAATATTCCTTTGTACTTCATTCCACTTTATTTAATATGTCAGGACCGGTTTCGCTCATTACGAGCATCGTCAACTGATGATTATGACGATGACTTTAAGATATATTTAATATTATAACTAGAGTATCCAATCCCGGTCTCTTTTTGTGATCCCGATACCCAATGATTGAACACTCAAAATAAAATCGTGTATAAATTGCGATTTGGGATTGAGAATTTTTTGGTTTTTTTAGCTCTTCCGTATCTCATTTTTTCAATCCTTAAATCACGGAATTAGTACTGTCGCAATTTTGGAATTTTGGGATCCCGGAATTGGATACCTTAATTATAACGTATCCAACTCATTTTTCACTAAAATACCACTTGGGTCACTTCAGCTCTCATTGGCTCATTTGATTTTTCCAATACCGATATTTAATTTGAAATACTATAATACCGGTGTTATTATATTGGTCCGGTATTGCAATCCCTAATCTTGACGTTATCATACACACATCCGAAATATAAGTACCAAATAAGCTATTATAAGCTAGTATAGAGTGCATGCGATGCAATAACCGTATTATTGAATCGGTGATATTGGATGCAGCTAGCTGATGCATTTAGGCACGTTTTCGTTTCCTTTCAGCGTTCTCCATTATATTATCCCACACCGTTACCCGGATAATTTCATTTCCTCCTTGCAGCCAGTAAACTATTTTAGAGATAATCTCCGAGTCAAACGAACAGATCTTTCAGAACGATTTCAATACTATGTTAAATATTGCAGAATAAAGTATGAATGGTCCGTGGTACAGTCGTTAACGTTTTTGTCTTAAATTATGTTATTCACGGGTTCTAGTCCTAGTATGCACAGTTTCTTAAATTTATATATTAATCAAGTGATTTATGTCTTAATATTAATTTGTACACACTTAACTGTTAATATTTAGTGGAAAAAAGGTAATATATTTTCAAAAAATAAAACACTAATTTAAGATGATCTGGACCAGTTTTGCTCATCACGAACGGCCATGATCATAATATTAAATTAATTAATATTATTTGTATCGGTTTCGCTTATAACGAGAATTTTGATGTAATCATGAGCTAAAAATGCTTGTGATGAGCAGTGTTCCATCTAAGCTGTGCGCGTGTGCGCGCGCACACAACTCGCCGAGCGCGCACACATGCATTTGAACAGAGCGCACAAAAGTTGCACCAGCTATATTATCACCAGAATAAATTAATTGTCATTATATAGTGTTGTTAATTATTGTCACTATAAAAAATAACGATTTCGTTAAGTAGGTCTAAATACCGTTATGTGGCGCACAATTTTTTTAATTTCCTTTCAAAGTTGCACAGCTAATGTATTTTGCGCACATTACCTTCGGAAAATTAGAGGGAACATTGGTGATGAGCAAAACCGATCATAATTATAATATTGAATAAATGTAAAATTAGAAATAAAGTGTTTTATTTTTTGATTATATATTTCTGTTGAATTGATGCCTATGATGCTTAAGAATTCCCTGCCACCCATTCTACCTCAAAGATCATTGCCCTGTCAAAGCTTTGTGTTTGTATTTCTACTCCCTTCGTAAATAAAAAGTTGAGCAACTTAGTTACAAAGATTGAGATTAGCTTCATTTGTAGTCCATATGCTCCGCATCGGGGGCAGGCATAATAAAAAATAAGGTATTATAAAATACATATTTCACAAACCATATTGTGTTTAATATTAATTAAGAATCGTTTAATTAGAATATATAATTGTATTGTTTGTATCTACAACTCAAACACATTACTTTTTCAATTGTGTTGAACTGAAAAAAATTTGACCTTAATTTAATCAAAATATTACTTTTAAGATAACTCTTTCATCCAGTTGCGTTATCAATTACTCTGGCTACAGGCGCCACTTATATATAATATTTATTTGTCTATTACATGATCTGTTTTATAACAATCTCCAGGATGAAATGATAATAATAGATAATATTTCAGCTGGCAGATGAAACGACAGTCGTAAACTCAGCGCGGAACGAAAACACCTGTTCTGTGCATCCGCTTTCAGGCTATTATACTGCCAAGAGGAGAATTTAATGCCAGCTAAAATT
The DNA here is from genome assembly GCA_031772345.1 of Himalopsyche anomala. Lineage (NCBI taxonomy): Eukaryota > Metazoa > Arthropoda > Insecta > Trichoptera > Rhyacophilidae > Himalopsyche > Himalopsyche anomala. The sequence continues at coordinate 18,073,524 of CM062835.1, forward strand.
AATCTTTGTCTAACGACTTCGGTTGGCTGCCTTTGGTCACGAAGACAGATTTTTCTCGCCATATAAACCGTCCTCTTTAAAGGAAAGAATTATTGCTTACAGTCTTGCGGTTGTTAAAGTAACAAGTATTTTGATTGTAAAAATACACTTAAAAAATTTATACCATTATGAGCAACGTTACAATACTCTTTTAAGATGCTTTAAAATGTCTTTGAAAGTTTATTTAAATTAATATAGAGCTTCTTGCAAAATTTATACAATATTTTACAAGAATCTTTGATTATTTAACACCGTAGAAAACTATATCATTATTACTACAATCGTTAAAAAACAAATAAGGTCTTTTGATTAAAACGTTTACGTAATTTATTGTGATTGACAAAAAACTGTCTGTCACACATGAACCATCTTTTCACAAATTCTACAATTCTTTGATATGATTAAGACTAGTTTCGCTCTTCGTAAGCATTTTCAACGGATTTGTGGGAAAAATTAAAAAAAAATACTTATTTAAGTTACACTAGTGTAAAAATATTATGTTCGCTGGCAGTAAAAATATAACATAGTTACAACAGATTTAAAATTTTGCTGCTCAGTATCAGTGATTTCATACTGGTTAAATTAATCGTATTGTTATCACTTTATGCCTGTTCTAGTGAAAAAATGATGGAAAATATTGAAATAAGTAGTTTTGACATTTACGTTTACACAGTTCCAAGCCTAATCTGTACCAACAGTAGAATTCTATTGCTAAACAAAAGAATTGAAAATTGATCAGGTTATATTATTTCATTGGTCATTCTAAACTGCCAAATTTAAATTTGAATCGTTCAAACTATGTACATTCTCACAGATTTTGTCACTAACGACCCGGGTTTTGCCTTTCTGCATCTTCAGGCGTTCAAGTGCACGGATGAACTTGAATTGACGCTTAGTAAATGAATGTTTCGTGTTTATATAATATAAGACATAAATGTATCATTGAGTTTAAAGCCATTTCTGGCGAAAAGGATAAGCTCATGGGAATGCCCACAGATTTGAGAAGTAAGTAGTTTTAAGAATTATATATATTTGTTTGTCGGAAAAGGTTTTATGATTATATTTACATAGCGTATAGAAGTGGAGACCCTCAAATTTAGTTTCAATGACAGTTTGAAGAACAATATAATTTCACCAATGACTGTCAGTGAATAGTAGAAATATATATATATATATGTGTTATGTATTGGTTATTGGTGAAAACATGCTTTAATATTATTTTATCAAAACCACAGTGGAAAAACAATTATATTTAAATACATTTTTGCTCTGACTTATCATTTATATATAATATTATATATATTTATAATGCCCTGCAACTAAGAATTGTCAAATTTTCAAATTTTCATCCAAAAATCTTTGCAGTGTAAAATATATAAAGATATGTACATTATATATTTATACAAAACCCTTTTTTTCAACTTGAAAAAAGGCTGCTAAATTATCAGTCGCGTAACTTTTGTAGTCCTTCTGTGAAACTCACCCGACCTTTTTTTCTGTTTGCAGTGACCGGAAGTAGCGACCGAGAAAGTGGAGCCACGTCAGCTGGCGGCAATTTATCAGACTCCACGACAGATGGGACCCCGACGATCACTCTCGGAGACGGCCTGGACATGGACTCTATATCGGTAGTCTCTTCGATACAGCAGCCTCACCTTTATCACCGTAAGTCTGTCTTAAGGATTCAATCGATGTCTATTGGTTTTGTTCACTTTTTGTTAAGTAACGAGATTTTTATGTTTCGTATATCGTATATCATTTTCTTTTTGCAAATAAGAATGCATTAAATCTGAACCACAATAGTAAACATACGTGGCACTGTGGTTACCGTTGTAGGCTTTCTAAACGGATCTCATGGGTTCGAATCACAGTACGAACAGCATTTTTAATCGATGTATCGATTTTTGGTTGAAGGCATGAGGATTTGTGATGTCTAAAAAATCGTTACAATTCCGGAAATTACTCTTCAAAATTCATCTCCCTGTAGCACTCTTCAAAAGGATTATTTTTAGCTATAATATGTAACAAATATTGCTCATTAAAATCAATGGTATGTAAAGAATTCTAGGTAATAAAAAATAACAGTTGTTGAGCATAATGTTTTTTTAAATGATTAAATTTAATAAAAGCGTGGAATAGTGAAACAAGTAACATCTTATCCACTGTCGTATCATCGGTTTTTATATCCGAGAAAAACAGAAATATAAATATTTCAGTATACTGTCTAGAGCAGTGTCTGCCAAACTGTGTGCCGCAAGAAGTCTCAGATATGCCGCGAAGAAAAAAACCTTAAATCTGTGCATTTTAAATAATGCCTAAACTTAAATGTTTCTTCAACTTTAAATAAATTCATCACCTACATCAATCTACTCCTATCAAATAAATATATGTCACGTTCGTACATAGTGATCGACGCGACTCAGTGCTACAGTGACGCTGGTATATACGCAGCGTAGTCTTTTTTTTCATCATTTGATTATCAAATGTACCAGTATTCGCAAGATTTACCGGTACACACCTGTCACTAACAGATGAGGAAATTTTAATAGATTTTAAAAACGACTTTGTGAACTAAGTCTCTTTTCATGAGCTAGCGTTGTCAACATTTTGGATATCGCTTTGGAGTCAATACCATCAATTGATTACAACACCAATTAATTCTCTATTGCCGTTTGGATTATTTTATCTTTGCGAATTTGGTTTTTCAGCGTTCGTGGAAATGAAATAAAAAAAATTTGAGTGAAATTTAGAACTACATTTTGACAGAATTCTTTCTAAAAATTCCATTCTTCTTACAAATAAAATTATTACCACTTTCGATGGATTCGGCGGTAACTTTGTGGAAGTTCATTTTAATCTATATATATAAAACAAAGTCGGGTTATTTACACCACGTATATCTCGAGAATTACTGTAAGGATTTCAATGATATTTGATTTATAAAATTCTTATTTACCTAGAATAGCAGAATAAGCATTAAAACATCGGAAAAATATCACGGAAAAGAAATTATAAAGAAAATAAATATCTTCATACAGAATAAAATTTTCAAATGACGAATAGCTTCATCAAACGATAAAATGTCGTAAGCTGGTTTCAGAAAAATCCACCAGATCGCACTGTTTTCTATATTTGTTTGTTTTTGCTTTTTTTGCGTACTACTGACTTATAAATTTTTTTAAATTTAGAATATGGATTAGAATAAAAGAAATCGATGATATGAAATTAAAACGAAAGAAAATCGGACAATATTGAAATAAGGTTATGTTTATAATTAGGTATATAAATTTTTGACAACAATATTTTGCACGAACGTTGTTTTACTCTGAGATGACACGTTATTACACTTGAAACGCTATATCGAAGAAATTTTAACGTCAAAAGCAAAGCGTTGCGGTTCCTGATCACCCGAATGACTATTGATGCTCTTGGTCGCATTTACACAGTTCATCCGAAAAATGACGAATGTTTCTACTTGCATGTCAAGAGCTCAATTTGCTTGAAAATTATACTTATTGGGACATGCCAATCACTGAAGAAATTGTTTCTGAATCTCCATGTCAGATACGCACATTATTTTCTATCATTATTTTGACATGCTTCACATCGAATCCATGTGAAGCTCTGGAACAAGTTCAAGGATGACATTTTACATCGAATTCGTGTCAGTTCAAGGAATCCCGATCTCGAGGTGAATGAAGAGATAAATAACCAGGCTTTGATTTAGATCGAAGACATGTGTTACCTCATGTGAGGCATTTTGTTAATCAAGTTAGGAATGCCAACTTTAAACTAAATCGAAACTAAATCTTCAATATCCATTTAAAAAAAAAACTTTTAGGAATTTATGTCTCATGTTCATCACCGTCGCTAAAATATATACTGAAATGTGAAAAGACGAATGAAAGTACATAAAATCAGAAGGTATGTAAAAAAAAATCAGTATACTTTTCATGTATATTATATTGTTTTAGAATACTATCAAATCATTATTTTATTTTTGATCCCCATATACAGTCAATCCTGTTTTTATGTGGTTTTTTTATGCGATTTCGAAGTAATGCGGTTTTTTAGAAATGCATTTTTTTAGATGTACCATATTTTACGATATAACTTGGCGAAGAAAGGTTTGATACCTTTAGCGAAAATTATATCGACGAATTACTTACAGATAAAGCTATAAGTGACGAAGATGTTCATAATTTATATTTAATTATTGACAAAAAACCAGAAAACAATGACGAACTGAAAGAAATTCCAGTTCCTTCACTGCGAAAATAATTGAAGAAGGTATCCAACTTTTCAGTAAATTAGAAGATCATTTCTTTCTAAATGATTCAAATTCTGATCGCGCATTCAAGTTTCAACGATAACTTTAGAATATATTATATATATGGGTATAACAAACTGCATTAACAATTAATTATCGAAAAAGAAAATCTGAACAAACTCTGATCACTAATTTTATTGTTAGAAAACAACCATAGTTTTATGAAATTGATGCGCATACTATTTCTTCTGAAAAAGAGTGATTTAGAACCACATGCTTTAAAACACACATAGAATTGTCATACAGTGACTATTTTTTAATATTTTTACGCCGTGGTTTTCCCCTAATTTTCTTATACTTTGCGATTTAGTGTATATTTTAACTCGCTGTTTCAAAGTTATGCGGATTTTTAAATTTAAGTAACGCACCCTACTATTTCTATGGAAGTCAAGTTTTTTTTATGCGATTTTTTTTTGCGATATTTCGTGGAACACATCTACCGCATAAAAACAGGATTGACTGTATAACTGTTGGTATGTGTGGAACATTAAACAAAAATATATATTTTTTTCTAATGAAAGATAATCTCATAAATATAATATTGAAGATTTGGAAAATGTTGCGTTCTTTGTTATAATGAGAATTTATGTCATTTCGTAATATAAAAAATATGAAAATTTAGAATGAACTTTCGTAAAATTATAAAAAAGTATTATTTGAATAATTTTGAAAAGATCCCTGTCATTATGTAAGAGTCTTTTAGTTCTGTGAACATGAAAAATCTGAAAAAACAACCAATAATTCCCTTCGGGTCGACATTTCGAATCATTTCGAACTGTCAATGGCGTCGTATGCCTAACATTTCGTGCCGCATGTCAATAGCTCAATTTGCTTGAAAACTAAACTCATTGGGACATGATAATCGCTGAAGCAATTGTTTCTGCGTCTCCAAGTCAGATACGCACATTATTTGCTATAATTTTTTTGACATGCTTCCCATCGAATCCACGTGAATTGTGGAAAAAGTACAAGGATGACATGTCCGAAGACACTTTACACCGAATTCGCGTCAGTTCAGGGAATCCCGATCTCGAGGTGAATGAGGAGATACATAACCAGGCGTTGCTTTTGATCGAAGATATGTGTTGCCTCATGCGCTGCATGATGCGTCGCCAGATCGAGGAATGAACGACGCTTTCAATCGAGAATCGGAACGTAAACGTGAATATGATCGAGATGCATTGAACCAATCACTTCGAACGAATGTACCACTGTTGAACCCCCAACAAAAAGTGTATGATACTTTAATGAAGGCAATTGATGAGGGAAATGGTGGCTTATTTTTCCTCCGCATTGGAAGCACTCAACCGAACTATGAAAGATCAGCGCAATGACTCAAAATGTTTTGGAGGCGCAATGATTCTACTATCTGGCGATTTTCGCCAAACACTACCAGTTATTCCAAGATCGACCGCTGCCGATGAAATAAACGCTTGACTTAAAACATCGACTCTGTGGCGCTATGTTAAGAAACTTCAGCTAACGACAAACATGCGAGTTGTATTTCTAAACGACCATCTGCCGCAGATTTCTCCAAGCATTTGCTGACTATCTGTAACGGCCGTGTTCCTGTCGACGAATCGAATGGATTGATTTCGTTTTTGCCGAATTTTTGAAATTTCGTCTCATCGAAGGACAATCAACAAAGTGTTCCTGAATATCATTGCTAATCACAAACATCATAATTGGTTGAGTGAACGAGCAATTCTTGCAGCAAATAACAAAGATGTGGATCATTTCAACTTCACAATTCAAAATCAAGTCGTTGGTCCACTGCATTCCTTTAAATCTATCGACTGTGCCACGTGAATAACATCATTTCAATGTAATTAAAATACTTTTCATTTTTAATTTTGCACATTTATTGAACTTAATTCATTTTGAGTATTCATTCAAACTGAATTTAACTCATCCAATAAATTAACACAACATTTATTGATTCTGAGGCGGTACGAAGTTCGTCGGGCCAGCTAGTATAAAATAAAAATCTTAGTAGGGTAAAAATATCAAGGTATTTCAGTTCTACAGTTTTTTATATATGCTATACGTTGATAGCTATTTCGGCTTTCGCCATCATCAGAACTATGCTTTAAACGTAAATTTGCTCAGCTATATTCTGGCTAAGAAGACATACACCCTTTTTACCCTATTGAATTGGAGTTCTACCAAGTAAATACCAAATCAATAAATAAAAATCTTAGATTATTCCGCGTATTGTGTTACAAAATGTGACAAAAGTAGTTGTCTGAGGATGCCTCTGAAAGAGGCAAAACACGTGTCACATTTTGTAACACAATACGTGGAAATATCTAAGTTCTTTTATTTTATATTAAATTATTACCACTTATATGTTGATAAAATATTAAAATATTAGAATAAATGTTACCTGCAATATGTTTTACTATATTCATAATAATAAGTCACATTTTTTTTAAGGCTTTTTATTTGGTGTGCCGCGGAAAAAAAACCCATTTTCTAGTGTGTGCCTTGAAGTAAAAAAGTTTAACTGACACTGGTCTTAAGAGTCTACTCATACGTTCTTTTTTTAATAAGCTCTGTTTACTAAATATGGAAATATCCTTTCAAAAAACATAAAGCTATAGTATTATCCCATTCTAAATTCAACGTTATTTGAAACAATTTTTCCTTACCCTGCGCTTAAACAATAAACCGTAATAGTCTTTATGAATACTTTTAATAAAAGCTTAAAAGAAATTATCATAAAATATTCAAAAGGGATGGAGGCTAATAGCATCATCAAAATCCTTTGAGAGATAAACCGCGTAAACATTTCGTGAAGTATCTACAAAACTTTCCTTTCAAAAAGCCCCACGACTCCACCAAGAAGCTTTTCCTAATAGTGGACACATTTTGAATTTTTTGTCATCGACCATGAAACTGAATAGATAGCGCATTCTCTTTACTTTTGTCGACGCCTTTTTTCAATATCCCGAGCTTTTTTAAGTAAACTAATTATGCGTAAAATTTATTTAGCTTTCTGAGAAATGAAATTATGTGTACAGTGCTTTTGTGATTTATGACTTTCGCTTGTGCAAATATAATAAACCTTTATTCGTTACTCTGCATAATATTTTTATGTTGACCTCATTTTTCAACTTAACAGAAAGATGAAGAGTATTATTTTTTAGACAACCTTGGAGAAGAAACCTGTAATAAATTTAATTTATTTATATTTACTTTTAAAAACACACCAAACCATTATCAAAACAGTTGTCATACATAACGGGGTCAATTTTTAATTGTTGTGTATTGTATCACAAACAATTCAATAATTTATATCTAAAATGCCATCAACATAAATAGCGAAGGAATGCATCTATTCATATGTTTTTTTTTTTTTTATCCAAGCCGCCCAAAACATTCTTCTTCTTTGGGCATGTTCGTTCCTTTTGTGGAGCATATGGCCGCCACGCGGCACCTCCATGTTTTTCTGTCTCCCGCCAATTGCTTTGCTTCCTCCCATGACATGCCAGAATCCCTCAGTTCCACCGAGTACATCCTATGGATAGTACGCTACGGACGTCCGGTACGCCGGAATCCCAGCGGTCGAAAGAAACGGCAGGCAGGATTGAGGCTTTCCGGAGGCATCCGCAGCACGTGACCCAGCCAGTTCCAACGTCTCTCCATAACCACTGACGTGACCGGACGCTGTCTTGTACGCTCCCTTATCTCTGAATTCCTCACAAAATCAAGCCACCTCACCCCCATTATCCGACGCAAGCATCTGTTCTCGAAGCTCAGTATACGGTTTTTCTGAGTCTTCGTCAGGTGCCATGATTCGTAACCGTAAAACAGTACCGTCAGAATGCAAGCGTTGAATAAGTGGCATTTGGTTTTAATCGAGTACAGCTGTGTGTCCTAGACAGTCCGCATTGAGTTGGATGATTTTTTATCCAAGCCGCTCAAAACATAGGATGAGAAATTTACAAGAAGTTACTTTTCTAGCTAAAAATAACAATACTAGCTTTGGGGAAAACAATAAGAGATTTTTGTTGCCATTCACCCACAAAGTATTGGTAAAACTTTAATAAAAAAGACCAGTTGTTTTTGTTCATTCTTATATATTCCGCACAGGTGTAACATTATAAATTATTTTGTAAAAATTTCCCAGATTATAATTTCGTTCGAATTTATCGTAAGACTCTACTTTAGCTTAATTATCCTTTGATTAGTTTTTAAAATGTGCTTAAGTGGTAATAGAAATTTTAATTTTAGTCAATTTTGTGTCACTTATTCAAATTTTGGATCTTTATTTGTCAATTCCTTCCTATTTGTTACACCCTTGTAATTTTTTTTTAAATAACATTGTAATATTATATTTTCTTATCAGTTGAAAATGCTCATCATGCGCGGAACTGGTCCTGATCATATTAAATAAAAGTGGAATTTGTACAAATGATAATTTTATTTTTTGAATATTCTGTATGCTTTTTGGACAACGTTTTATAAAATAATACTATACTATATAATGAAATAATGTACAGTTTAGTATAAATATCGTACAGTAAATCTTCACATAACGCGGAGTTAAGCTCATCGTTATAAGAAAACGCGTTATGGGAAACAAGGAACTCGTAAAGGAAGTTGTTAATGACGGCCGACTGGCCGCGTCCTTTTCTGCCTCCGCTTTGTGCCTACATCACCGCAAATATTTTTGGCATTCGCGTTATGAGAACTCGCGTTATGTGAACTCGCGTTATGAGAACACGCGTTATAGGATACATTACTATATTTCTAATATTAAAGGACTCATATTTTTTTCTCATTTCGTGTTTCTGAACTCGGGGTGCGTCTAATAATTTATAACGTAGTATTTTTATTATTGATATAT
>CM062835.1:18082844-18211194 GCA_031772345.1 Himalopsyche anomala
AAAATAAGAAATATTGTGTTATAGTCGATAATTTACGGTAACTCAAAATACACTATTTTATTTCCATAATTATGACGACATTAAGACAGCCTGTATTACATATTATACCTGGTATATTCAAGAGACATTGGTGTAAAATTTGATATTGTGGAAGATCTCTTTGTCTTAGCCTGATACAAGTATTTTCGTTCCCTCTCTCAGAGAAGAGCTTAATTTTAATTTAAATGAGTGAAGCGTTGCATCACAATTTGAAACTTGACTCCAAATTCTGAGGGGTGCTTTCACTTTAAGTATACGGAGAAAGTGCCTTATCGTAATAATATTTGAAACTTGAACACTGTGTTTCCGCTTATGCCATCGCCCCAATATCAGAGAAACACGTCACGTATTTTTAACCACAAATTGAAGTACTCTTAATAATTAAATCATTTACTTATTAAAGCATTATAATATTTTCGTTTCTGTACAATATTCACGTTTTGTTTCCGTTGAGAATTTGACTTTTGGAGAGAGGGGAGTACCTTATATTTTTGTGAAGGGGATATTTTTCACGTTTGATCGAACATTAAGTGCGACATTTCAGAAAGGTATTGTGATCGAAAAAAATATCATGATTGTAATAAAATGAGACTCATTTCTCGACAGTATACATTTACAATAAAATTAGTAATTCCAGAATACTTAAAATTGTTCTTAACCTGTTACCCAGGTATGACGAAATATTCCGTCAAGACATTTCAAATTTTGTCATCTAGTGGGCGTAGCGATCTACCGTTTATTTTGTTTGGGTAATCACATGTACAATACATTTACACGTCGTTCAGCGCTGATTTTTATTTTTTATTTTTCCACTCTTTTGTTGACAAAAGTTCTGCACATGGTGAACTATGAAACGTTTCATCAAGTGTTTACTATGGGCGTGACGACATATTTCGTCACTGCTATGTTTACTCTGAGTGTGACGAAATTATCCGTAATCCTATAGATTTAATAACCCGTTGCACATATACACTTTAAAATTAAATTACTCGGTTAAGAGGTTAATGTGATTTTGTTTAATTTCAAAAGTATAAGCAGTAAAGGATACAAACCTATCACTTGTCATCTTCTTTTTAGCTCGTTGGCTCACTTCGTAAATTTATGCTAGATGACCGATTTCAAAAACCTGGAAATTTACAGATTTTACAATTAGTGAGAAATATGAGACCATTTTTTTAGCGCACTCCAACAAAAAAGTAGCGAATTCACGATTTTGCTTCACGTGTACTGGATTAAGCGAATTTTTCACTTGTTATCCTGAATGTTGAAATCCCGGGACTGTGTTAGTACTTTCAGGAAATTGGATGGGATTTCGGGGTCCGGGATCCCAGGATTGGGGGCCCTAGTACTAACAGCATTTTTTCAATCTAGATATAAATTTTCTCCCACCCTTCCAATCCAAAATAACAAGACGTAGTGATAACGATTCGGTAACCACTATTTCTGTCCTAGCCTTATACTTTATATCTCGTCTTTCTATGAAAACAGAGAGGATGAACAACTGATTAACATGCAGTTTTCTTACAAAAACTTCTGTTGAGATACCTCCACTGTGTGGTCATTTATTTATTTATTTATTTAATTAACATTGCAAAAGGTTGACAAATTATAAATTTAAAACTTTTACAATGGAGAAAAAAAATAGTACAATTTAATATTAAAATCAGTAGAAAAAAAATGGCAAAGAAGTCAACTGAGTAAGCTCCGACGAACTCTACTTTAATACATAAAAAATAGTATTCGTCGGAACTCACCCACGTCTACGTGGAATATGTCGACATCCGAAGCAATATTGTTGAACACCGTTAAAGCTCTCCCCAGTGGCATCCCCATTGGCAGGCTGGTTCTACACTTTGGGAGAACAAACAATTCATGTCCACGATTTCTCAAAAAATAATCAGGAACATTTAGATTCACATTCTCAAGAATGGTGGAATTCTCATTTTGGCCACGTATAAGTCGAAAGAAATATATGGCCAGATACATTTCTCTTCGAACATTCAAACTATTGAAGTTAAGCATGCCTAAGAGAAAGTCAGTTGGATAAAGCCATGGGTAATATCCATACACCCTCATATAGAGAAGTCTCAAAAATTTCTTCTGAATCTTCTCCACCATAAGGGTATATTTCGAGCATCTTGGGGCCCAAACAATTGACCCACTCTCAAGTCTGCTTCGAACCAAAGCGTTGTACATTAACATTAGAACTTTAACTCCCGAAAAGACTCTGGTGGTACGGATGATAAAGTTCAAAATTTGTAATGCTTTCTTGCAAGTAATCTCAATGTGATTATTGAATGTTAGTTTGCTCTCAAATTGTACGCCAAGATCTCTGACTGATGAAATTTGCGAGAGAATTCGGCCATTCATTGAATAACGGAAAAATAACACTCGCGACCCTCTTGTAAAGGATAAAAGATTGCATTTATCAATATTGAAATCGAGTTTGTTACACCGCCCCCAATCTATTATATTATCTATATCAGACTGAAGACGATGACAATCATCTAAGGTGACAACCTTCAAAAAAAGTTTCAAATCATCAGCGAATAACAAGAACATAGAATTTTTAATAACGCTTGCTATATCATTTATGAAAATAGTGAACAGCAATGGCCCCAGGTTTGAACCCTGCGGAACACCAGAGTACGTGCAAAACGGCATTGATTCGAAAAGCCCATACGATACGTATTGTTTTCTGTTCCTAAAATAACTACCAAAAAGCCTAACAAAACCATCAGACAAACCGATCAATTGGAGTTTTTCCAAAAGAATGTCATGATCGACCCTGTCAAATGCCTTCGAGAAATCATTATAAGAACAGTCAACTTGCAGTCCTTTATCTAACGCCGTCGACACGTAATCCGTAAACACCATCAAGTTTGTGTCGGTTGATCTTCCGACTCTGAACCCATGCTGCTCACTAATTATAAATGGTTCAATCCTTTTTAAAATCATATGATGCATAATCATCTCAAGAACCTTAGCTGGCGCTGAGAGAACAGCCACCGGTCTATAATTTTCCACTGATGATTCTGCGCCATTCTTAAAAATTGGTGTAATCTTAGATATTTTCCATATTTCATATTAGGTCATATACTTCATATTAGGAACGTACTTGGATAAAAAAAGATCTACAGCAGGGATGGGCTGGAGGGGGCTCGGGGGGGCTCGCGCGAGACCCTTGTTAAATTTCGGCACGGCCGGCGATCCCCTTGTTAAGATAAGGAAATCATTCGTCTTAGATCAAATCATCACATAACTGCAATTTCTGTAGATGATAAAATTTGAAAATTAGTTGTTTCATTTTTTCATTCAGCGTTGTGGGCGTCCGCGAGTCCCAGTACGAAAAAACATTTTTTCAATCGATTTATCTATTTTATGTTCGAATGAACGGGTGTTTGTGATGTCTTAAGATTGCCTCCCACTTTTCCGATTCTTCAATTCAACTGGGCGCTACTATTAGTTAACCACTATTCCTGTCTTATGCTTATCATTTTATCCCTACTACTCTCTTTGGGAAAGAGAGGTAGAGCGACTAAGCAACAAGCAGTTCTCGTAGAAAAATAACTTTCGTTGAGATACCTTCATTAGAAGGCCATATACTCGACATAGGGAGCGGACATTTATAAAAAAATGGATAGCATTTACCGAGCCCTTTTTAAAGATATTGGCAGCCCACCGCTGAATTCTACAGTGACAAATTTATTTCTAATTTCTTGAATTTCGATGATTTTCCATTAAACACAATATTCTAACAAAACATTAATGCGGTCGTACTGGTCTTAGGCTATGCAAATCAAATAGTTTATTAGTTTTATTTTAAACTTGTTTATTTGTATGCAAATTGAAAACTATTTTAACACTTTCAGTATATAAATAGATACATATAAAAGGATGTACTTCACGAGAGCGTGTGCTGACATTTTTATTAAATAAATGAACCTTTTCTACGTGAATGTTTAAAAAAGAAATTATTTTTCTTTGACTTCACGCGTAAAGAAAGGGGAGCTAACAAGGTTTCGTTCTGATCGCTTTGCTGGTTTTATCCGAGCCGGGGAAAGCTAAAAGAACTAAATTTATTTCTTTTATGAAAATAAAATTCCTTTTAGTTGATGTTATAACTGAAAGAAAGTGTTGCTTCGACCCGTTGAATTTACTTCTACAATTTTTCTAGAAAGCTTCTGAGGCTAAATTTGTAACATTCAGTTATTTATTATACATGAATAGAACTTTTCTCAGACGTTCACAGAAAATTGCGTTAGCAAAAAATCTAATTTGATTCAATAATTCTATAACAAAAATATCACTGCGGCATATTTGTGATGTTCTGTAGTTTGATCCTAAGATCTTGGGATCAGAATACGAGCCTGAAAATTTTTATAATAAAACATCAAATTAGTAATTGTAAAACAAACAATATTTTCATCGAAATTTCCTTAAGCCTACTTACTTTTCAAGTATGTATAAAGGATATAATTAATATATTTAAAAAAATAAATACTCATTTGCACTAATCTTACTCATGGCGAGCATTATCAGCTGATCAGTTGATAATCCACAAAACCGGTATTGATCTTATTAAATAAAAGTGTACAAATGAGTATTTTATTTTTTTAATATAATGCCTTTCCATCAAGTATTGACAATGAACACCAAAAAAAATGATCAATTAATACACCAAAATCATGACAAGAATTTATATCACATTAATATAATATGTATCTATATATTGAAATTCAATTCTTCATGAATAGGGCTTATACAAAAACCGACTATTGAAAAAACCGATTTTCGAATGTCAATATTGTTAGAAAACCGGTTTTATCCGGTTTTCGAAGTTTTACAAAAAATGGGTAATTCAATTAAAATAGCGAGATAAAGTTCATTTTTTTATGTTGTTTATTTACATACATAATATAAACCACAAGAAATTATTTGGTGTTACTCTTCAGAAAATATGATTTAAGAAAACACAAAGCGTCCACTGATATATGGTCTATATATGATGTGGGGCATATGATCTTTAAGCCATCAAATAAAAGATCCAAATTTTCTGTCCTTTTGTTTATAGACTAGTTTATGGAAAATTCGGTACAACCGGTTACGAAATTGAAAAACCGGTTTTCAAATGTCGCAAATTTAGCATAAAAAAACGGTTTTTAAAACCGATTTTTGAAAACCGACAAGCCCTATTCATGACGTATTGTTTTTTTATATTATAATATTTGAAACTATTATTTCAATACATACTATCTGTTTAGTGCAGTGGTGAAATCGTAGGCTTCTATGACGGATCTGACGGGTTCAATTTACAGTATTGACAGCATTCTTTCAAATTTCTGTATAATTGTACGAATGTTTGTGATGTTTAAAAAATCTCTTCTACTCTTCCAATCCTTAAATAACGGGGCATAGCGAAAGCAATAAGCTTACCACGGGGTTGTAAATTCTGTTTCTTTGATGAGTTGACGTGGATACACTTTACTCGATTTGTCTTTCATGTTCGCACAGGTCATCCGTCATATATTTAATTTCAATGTTAAACAGTATTTTGTCTTCAAAAGGATTGGAGATTTCTGCCGAAATAAAACCATTTATTTGGTTTGGTTTGAACGTGTTTGTAAGTCGAATTGAAATGTGTTAATGTCTGCATTTCTGTCATTAGATATACATGAATAATAATATTGCTTATGACATATTTTATATTGTTATATTTTCGGTTGCTAAGCAACTTGTGTTAATATATTGACCATTCGAAGTGATTTTCCGTGAAACCGATCAGCAAGTTGAATCGAATGTTACTAATTATAAGTCAAAAATTAAATGTTGAAAATATCGCAGTTTATCTAAAAATGGTAGCCAGAATGACGTATGGAAATTTCAGGTCACTACTGTTTACCGTTTGTGAGCAATTCTTGCGATGGACAGACAAACATCCTTTCTGTTTATATTATAGATCATAGCTTCTCAACGTTGTTGAGCCCATGGCCCCTTTTGAGTCTCATATTTTTGCGTGACCCTCATACCCGTAGTTATAAGTTTTTCGGGACACAATTATATCGGGATGTCTGACTTGATAAATGGGAAAAAAATGAGAAAATAAAATTAGCTCGTTCTGCGGATTTCATACATTTTTGGTCGCTAGCCGATATTAAATCGAAAACCTAGAAATTTACGGATTTCTCAAAATGGTAAAATGTGACCTTTTACATATCATTTACTTACGGTGCCGTGGGTGGTTTTTCTGTAGCCTTTTTGGAACGTGCTGTGGACCCCGGTTGAGAAACCATATTATAGATCAATATTTGTTTTAAATTTCATAAACATTTTAGTTAATTGTCACAATTCAACAAAAGGTATAAATTCTATCTAAATTAACATGTTGCAAGATGTAACAATAGTGTACTAATCATTCGCTTTTCACGACGAAATTTTCCGTCGCCGAGTTAGTTATGCAGTGCGCAGCTACGCGGTATTGTTTTCACTTTTCCGACGAATTTAGCTAACGAATATTATTTCTCGCTATTTACTGAACGTGATTTGCATCAAGTTCTATGGTTTATGAAACACCGAGCGTTGCTAATTCTGCTTCATTTCTCAAGAGAAGAACACAATTAAGTGGTGTTTAGTGTAAATACGTTTCTTAAACTGAGACAATTCATAATATGCTAAAACTATTGAAAAGGTTTTCTTTACTTTCTTATTATTGTTGTTAATGTATAGCTAAATTTTAAATAAGATTGACATTAAAATGCGTCGTACGTTTTTGGTAGCAACCTCCCGACATTTGAATTATCCATTTAATTACTAAAACAACATTCTCCAAATCTATATCTATAAATTTGATTCATAGTAAAGTTAAGCTTACGATAGATATATTACTGAAAACAAAATCCTGGTATTCATAGTGCTTTTCAACAACGAAATACCGATTATTAAAATGAAAATACAACGATATTTTGGTATTGAAAATTACCGACAACCGAATTTAAAATGAATAAAAACATTTTTTTATGAAATTAGAATTGATTTATTTTCGCGGTATGCAATGTCTGATTCTTATATAGCGTCGTATTTTTTCGATAAGACATCATTAACATCCATGCTAAATTTTGCTTTTGTTTTAGAATAGTAAAAAATAGAGAAGATAGTGCATATAAGACACTGTTTAATTTATGAACTTGATAAAAGCAATAGCACAAAAAAAGGCAACCAAAAACTTTTGTGCTGTGTATGGCAGATGTGATATCAATAATTTAAACAGTCAACAATGGCTTTCTTAATCTTGCTGATGAATAAAGAATAAGAAGTCTTTCAACCACCGATGATGATGTAAAAGCTGATATCCGTCAAAATTAATTAATAAATGCTGAGTGATATTGTAAATAGCCACCAAAATTACTCTCGGCACTCGAAAGGAAACGACCTGAACTAATCAACCGGGTGGTATTGCTTTTCACCACGATTATTCGCGAACTCATTCTGAAATGATGACGCAATATAAATTAAGTAAGTTCAAATGGAATGTTGTAAAGCATTTATTGTATTATCCTGGCTAGGTTTATACTGATTTTATTAGAAATATATTTAATTCACAAAAAACAGGACTAGATATAGTCTTTGCATCAAAACCTGAATGTTTATAATCCAACGGCATTAAAAAGCTGACTGAAATATAATTATTATTCATAATCAAAAATTGAAAGTATGTTTTTAATTGATTTAATATATTTTTTAGAAAGAAATATTTTCAAACAATACAACTTTATTTAGTCAATATAATATCGTCACCGTACTGATAAGAAACCATATCGATAGTTCTGCGTAAACATCAAATGAAAAAATTATCTTTTTGGAAAAAGCTTTTAGTATCAATATAGTATGTTACATAGATAATTATGATATATAAATATTAATTAAGATATAGATATATGCCAATCTGACACAAATAGAGCTCAAAATTAAAAGCCTGCTTTTTTATCCATGTCCGTTTCCAATGTGAAGCATCTTAATAGATTTTTTCTACGAGAACTGTTTGTTACTCAGTCGTTCAAGCTCTTTTTCCAAAGAGAGTATTAGGAATAGAAGTACAAGGCTAAAACAGGGCTAGTGATTAACTAATCGCTATCGCTACGCCTAGTTATTGAAGGATCTAAAGGGAATTTTTAGACATCACAAACATCCATGCCTACGAATAGAAATCGATATATCGATCGAAAAAATGCTGTACTAGGACTCGAACACGCGGTCTGGCACGGAAGCCAGCGACGCTAGCCGCAGCGCCATAGATAGGACTCAACAAAACTTACTCTTTACCTCTAGAGAAAGAATTGATCACTCATTTTCGTCAAATTTGTTACTTTCAAACTCATTCATTACTGTTTCACATTGCAAAATTAGTACACAAAACATTTTTGAATAAAAACCTTTTATATAATTCATTTCGATCAACTGATCGAGTGCAAAAGAACGACTATTAATCAACGTGTATTCAAATTTGTTTGAAATAAACTTTCTAACAACAAAGCAAAATGACTACGCATTTTGATTCAAAGGCCAGGAACAATCTTTTTCACACGGGAAATGGATATAAAGATATTAGCATAATTGTGTATCAACGAAAAACGAAGCCTAGCTTTCTTTGAAGATAGATGTTGATCCAATGTATAATAAGCAATACTTGCTAAGTCTATTCTGTTGAAATGAACCGACAACCAAAACTTATTTACCACATGCAGCTGCTTTTTATTGCTGTTCATTTTCAACTTAAAGTTTTTTTTATTATTATAACATTTCTTGGAAATTAAAATCATTCGGTTGTGCTAAATATGTAGCCACTTACTGAATAAAACTCTATATATTTTCTGTCTATATTACATGGGCCCATTTGAGGTGAAATAGGCCAAGTGATATTCTAGAGAAAAAAGTTAGATGCGTTGTAATATTCTACACTTTATAAGTATCGTAAAAGTGAAGTTACTTCAGTTAATACACATTGCAATAGTGTAATCTTTGTAAAATAAAAATATGCAATCTACAAAAAAACCAAATTAAGACATGATTGTACTTAAAAGTCCAAGAAAAAGTTTTACCATTTTACTAGTTACTTCCATGGCGGACCTCACGAATATGATTAGTCGATTTCTGTTAGAATACATGGATGTTTGTAATCTCCAATAACTCCACTATTGTAGTCCTAAAATAATGGGGCTTAGCGAGAGTCAATAACTAGTCCTGTCCAAGCTTTATATTTTCTATCATTTACTCTCTTCGGAAAAAAAATAGAGAGGTTTAGCAACTGAGTAAAAAGCAGTTTTTGTAGAAAAAAAGAGGTTGAGATACCTCTATTAGGAGGCCATATATTCCAGATTGGGAGCGGATATGGAATATATATATATATATATATATATACATATATAAAAAAACGGACTGCAAATTTTCAGAATGTAGATATCGAGCTTTAAAGTTTTGACATATTTTTAGATAGTTTTAACATTTTATCCATTAACATATTATAAGATTATTTTCATTCTTAAAAAATACGAAATAATACAGATAAAACTAAATAAAAGAGTTTAATTTCTTTAACAAATTAAATATTGGAATATTGTGAATTAGTTTCTATTCATAGCTCAAAATATGTGTTTTAAAATGTCATTTGGTTTAGCTCAACCCATATTATATATCGCGAAATAGCTACCGCCCTGACCTGCAGTGAGGCGTTATTTATAGCTTTTTTTATCCTTGAGTTTTCCGAGAGTTTTTCACGTTTCTACGTTACATGTTAGACTAAGGCACGTTCCACCGTAAAATGAGACTGCATCTTTTAGCCAAGTAGCCTCGCTGTACGGCGTATAACGACAATAAATTGCATTTTGCCATCAATTCTATTTAAAACTTCTTTAAAAGAACTATAGCAACAGGGACACATGTGCTCCCTTGTTTCAATTTACACTTATCTACGTTAGGAAATTTACAAGAATGTATATTAAAACAAAATGATTAACAAATTTTGTACAATCCCGCACGTTTTGTCATTAACAAGTATGCTTTTCGGTATCTTCATGCGTTAAAATGCTCGGATGAATTTAAATTGACTATTGGCAAATAATTATATCAACTATGGAAACGAAAAAGTACGTAACTCACACATAAAAAATTTACAGGAGACACAAATATGTTTTGATTATTTTGAGACAAATGCAAATTATAAAATATACACATCCTTGAAGTACATGGAGACTGATAAACTGGGCCTTAACTAAATTTATCTATACATTAGTAGCGGATATTTTTTGTATGTTTGTATAATAATGTTCGTATGTTCTACCGCGGTTGCCATTTTGATTTTCTTCTTTTTCTTTTTCCAAAAGATATTTTATTTTCATTATTATTCACTGATGACATCTAGAAAGATGTTCCTCTCCGCTGTCGCCATTTTGGTTATGTTTTTATTCATACCAAAGACATTTTTCATAACACTGACATCTATGTGTAGAGATTTGAAGCATTTTGTGGTGTGGAACATTGCTAAACAGTGGATTTCAAATATTTTTTTAGAATTTAGGGTTACTTCCTTTTTCCTTTTCACAGTAAATATATTACAATGAAATATATTATCAAACATAGTTAGATTTTAATTCAATTCAATTGATTGCTAATACGACATTTTTTTTAAATACCCACATTTTAAATCAGCAGACATTTCCATGCTATGCCGTTTTCACTATAATTACTTGTAATTTAAAACCTTGCAGTAGTTGTATATGTTTATTTGGTTACTTCTGCATCTAACTGAACATCGTACGAATCAAACCACTTCAATCAATTAGTAATACGACATTTTTGAAAATATCCACCTAATATTTCCTAAATAATGCTATCACCTTTTCACGATAATCACGCGTAATTTCAAAGACCTGCAGAATTTTTTTTATTTTGCACGTTTAATTTTAATATCGAAATACCACTAAAAAATATTATCACATCATAAATCACTGATTCCGCTATAAAATAAATTAATTTCCAATCTTAGTGCTAAGTGAGAAAAAAGATAACAGCTTTATAGCCGTTACCCTTTTAAGATTAAACCATTTCTGGTGTATGGGTTAGAGGTCTAATCGCTTAGCTCTACGGAATCCCAGAAGATAGAAAAGATAAAGATTATTCAGCGAAAAAAATCTGTACTGTCTGCAACGGTGACATTTAGCTGCGTTGGCAAAACCTCTACGATGAGCCAACTATTGTTAGATATGTCACAATTCATCAGTCCAAAAAAATACCATGCATGGATAAGTGGAAGTTGGATGACCGTGACGTTGCTGAATGGATGAGGTGTCGCAAGACTTATAAATGCTAGCAGTTAGCGATTTGTCTATAGACGTAAAGCAGCGAATTGTCTGAAGGCCAAATTAAATTATCAACACAATCATTTTTTAATATTTGACATTACAACCAATGGCAATGTGCAAAGTATTTTGAAGTTGATAGATCATTCGAGATCAATTCATGTTGACTAAATTTGACATCACAAACACCCACGTCTTTGATCTCGAATTTGAATTTAAAATATCTTTTTAAAAAGTTTTTAATTAGACATTGACCTTACCGGTAATTTAACCCAAACCCAATCTCTTTCCAATTAGACTACGAAGAGCAAATGATCCATATTTCTTTCTTCAAAGATATACAGCGGATTTTTTTTATTTGTATCCATTTTAAATAGCTCAAAAATAACTGTTTTTCCCGACACTGATTTTTCCTTTTTTCCTTTATTTCTGTTTTGTTTTAATTTAATATAATTTTTAGAAGTGTTTTAATTAATCTTGTCGATGGGCAACCACTAAAAGCTTATTCGTGAAAGCTATTTTTTTAGTTTTTAATCTAATCTGGATTATTTTAAGTGCTTAGTATAAATTATCTCCAAATATTTGTTCAGCTTAAAGAAAAATTTTGCATATCGATCAGACTGCCCTGTTTGAATTTAAAAATCGCAAATCTTCGGGTTGATAACATGAAAAGCACATTTGGCAGGGGGCGAAAAAATCGTTTAAAGTACATTAAACTTTTACGAGCTTAAAAACGAGCTTCTAAAAGCCAACTGATATCTACGGGGATTTTATAATCAGATTTCAAGAACGCAAAAACGATGACAACGAAATCAGATTGCGATAAAAGGTTTTGATTTTTTAAGTCTTGCAATTTAAAAAACCTTTTGCCGCGGCGAGATAAGCTGTTGATTGATCGGATTCTGTCTTGGATCAGCTAATTTTAAACGTTTAAATAATGAATAAATAATTCACTTAAACAATAAGACCGTATCAATTACCCGACAAATAATTGGCCATGGTAACTTCATTGCCAAGCTCTTTTATATAGGTCGGTTTTAAGACTGTTCAATTTTTAATTGCCGCAATATAACTAAACACATATTGTTTCAATTTTCTGGTATGGGCAATGGACCATTAGTTTTTTGTTGGTCTCATCAAATATGTCAAATCGGCTTCACTTAGTGGAAATTTAAAAGCATTAATTATTCGGAATCTCATTGAGTTCGAGTAGATCTCAAAGAACGTCACACTTTACTTTTTGTAAACTTTAGTGCACGCTAAAAAGTATAACATATTTCGTTTTCATATTTCTTTGATACTCATTAAATAAACATTGTTTAAATACGTAGTGTAAACCAATGCAAAGTCGCTGTGAGTGGTTTTGAATACAGCGTTTAGTACCATAGATAATGTAATAATAACTGTTAAATAATGTTTCTTTTAACTACTATTTAATCATTTTAACTGTAATGAACTATTAACTACCAACTGATAAACTTATCTTCAAATATTATAAATAAATCATTTACTTTTAAGATGCTTTACAAATAGGCAAAAGCGCTTGTCACGATTAGTAACAAAACTATCAAAAAAACAAACCAATCAATTTTAATTACATTATATATGATATACAAATTCGTTACCGCTAGACCACAGCCAATGAAGCCAGTTTTTTTAGCTAAAATCACTGAATACGAAAGCTGGTTTTTTTAAATTTAATTACTTTGTTATACATATTAATTTATCTTAAATAAATGAAAAAAATATGTAGTTTAAAAGTCAACGTTCGTCAATAAATGTGTTTAAAATATTATATTCAGGTTTATTTTTAAAATATGTTCGTTGTAAATTTGGACAGATATAATTAGTCTAACACCGAGTAGGAAGGAACACTGAATAAAATTGTATTAAATTTAGTAGCTTTTTGTTACAATTTTTATGTTTATATATAAACAAAGTTTAGAATTTTTCCAAACGTTTGTCGCTATTTTTCTTTAATTATCCTTTTTTGTGTAACTTTTAAAACCAGGTTAAACCGAGTTTTGTTAAATATTATTGATAATTTGCAAACTGTTTTTTTTAACCCCTATAAATAATTCTCATTTTGAATAGACCATCTGAATATAAGTTGTTTTACTACAACTAATTTCCAAGCTTTTAATTATAATTCATCTACATCGCTTTCGTTGAAAAGAGAAAAAATACTTAAAAGGGATGTCAATTAATATTATATAACCATAATAATATTTTCAATAGACTATACGGTAAAATAAATTATCTAATTTATTTAAGATGCTCAGGTAGATTCAAAATGCTTAATCTTTCATATAGATTCGGCTCCCGTTGGTAAAGTCTGTAGTTTGTGAAATAAAAGATGAAAAATAAAGCAAAGAATTGCCTTTCAAAAATATTTTTATACTCTATTACTATATAAAGAATGTAATAAATTTTTGATTAATGTGTTTCTCTTGAACGTAAAAATCCTCCCCAAAACAATGGTTCGTGTTTTCTATTCCGCGCGTATACATTACACACATCGATCATCCCCCAGTCCCTATAAACCTGACTGCCCTTTCGCTCAATTAATGTAGCTGTCTGGGCAGAGACTGGTAACTACGAAAGCTGCCTGCTAGCCTACCTCTTGCTTGCGGGTTGCCTTCCGCCATTTGTCTGAGCGTTAATGCTTCTCCGATGTGTCGCACATAAATCTCACCGGAGAGTTCTCGTGGTAGTGATGATAAACAATATATGTGACGGAGAGGGATCTTAAAATCATCCAATTAAAAGTTTAGTAAAAAAACTCTCAGAAAACTAAAGCCATTTTTAGGCTATACTTATAATTTTGTTGGACGTCATAGTAGTAATAATTGCATACAATAAAATGCAAATATTAGGAAAATTTAAAAATTGAATTGGATTGAAAACAATGATTTATTTCACATATCTTTGTTTCGTGTACGTCATCAAATATAATTAAATACCTTTAAAGGCCTTTAGATTATTTTTTCAAAAGCAAATTAAGAAAAAGGCTTAAAATCGGGTTCTAAATGATTAGCAAACATTCAAAAGGTGATAGTCTATAATAAAACCTATGAATGAAAATCACAATTAGTGTCAAAAAAAGGTTTTTTTCCTATAATAAATACATCATAAAGTTGACACTAGAGGTCTGCACGGGCCGAAATTTTACAAAATTACGCGGTCAGAGCCTGAAAGACTCAGGCCCGACCAGGCCCGGGCCCGAGTCTAATACCACACTTGTTACCCGAACCCCAGATTTATACTCATCAGCCGGAAAAAAACCCGTTTTTTACAAATTTATGATTCTCTATAGAACTAGTAAAAATTATATTCATCATGGCTGACGAACATAGACTGAAATATTTTTCTGAAGAAATAAATTCCTTACCCGGGCCCGGCCCGAGTCCGAATCTCAATTGCGCTTACCCGCCCGCAGGCTCGGGTCCGTGCAGACCTCTAGTTGACACATTCAAAGAAACCGTGATTTCTGCAATACTCAAATCATCATTTTCCAAGCTTTTTGTTTGTGTGACAAATCACTTTTTGAATTTTTGCTCCTCAAATGTTCTAAAATAAAATGCGACTGTTGAAACTGGAAAGCATGAATTTCGGGCATGTTGAAAGTCATTTTACTGTTATTTGTTTTTCCGTACTGTTTTTGATTCCGTGAAAAACGCTACTGAAGACAACCACGATAAGCACTAGGTTTTTGGTTTAATTAAGTGTTTACGCTCTCCTGTTAAGTTTCAGATTGTGGAATTACAAGCTTTACAGTCTAAGCTGACTATATTTCACATCTTGGCATACTTCCATCAGTTCTTTTTCCCTGTCTGGGAACTTGTTCTCCCTTTCTGGCAATACTGAAGTGACCTAGTACACCCTGTGAACCAATTAGCCGTGACTCGAACACTCATTAAGAGCGTGTCGTCGTCTTGTTAACTTACTTAGAATTTCGAAAAAAAACGAAGATTTGACATTTCAGTAATTGGTACGCATTAGTATAACACTCTCCAAAGCTCACTTCATTTTAGATATTCTAAGCTTTTCTTATTATTCTAGAATACGAGAATATACTTCTGTGTAAATTGTGTATCTTTTTTTTTGTAACCATTTTTATTACCGTGTTAAATATTTAATAAATCAAACGCATAACCCAGTGATTATAAACAAATTCAACGTTGGAATAGACCCTACAGAAATTTCTTTTTCTATGAATTGTAAATAAAATTTAATTACATTAAACATATTTCTAGATTTTTTTTAGCTTTATAATAAAGCTCCTATCTTTTTACGTTATTTTCTTCAATCATTAATAGTTGAAAAGACATTTATCTAATAAAACTTCATTTTTTATAAACATCTCTGTTTCCAATGTAGAGCATATGCCAATGAAATTATATTATAGAATATTGACTGTGGAAAGGCAAAAAGACGTAACTCACACATTTTTACAGGAGGCACAATAAACGTTTTTTGGTGATTTTGAACACAACTTTGAAGTGCACCAAGACTGATAAACTGGTGGTTAATTGACTTAATCTAATATGTATTTAATAAATTGTTTAAATAAAACATTTTGTCTAGTTCAGCAATTTTCACATACCCTTCTTTCTTAGAAAACTTAAAAGCTAAATTTGAATATTAATTAAGTATTTTCAGCTTATATCGTTTTGATAGAACGTGTATCAAGTTGTTAAAATTATAGCTATCTAAAAAAGCTGTTTTGAGAGTTTGAAAGTCGGATTTTTTTTTACTCAGTTACAAAGCCTGTGCTTATCTCAAAGATAACGGAAAAATGACATTGTTACGACTGGAATATTGGTAAGTTAATCGATTTCACTGCAATTCGTTTTTAAAATCAGACAATCTCGTTTAACAGTACAAATCCATAAAATCATTTGAAAATCACCTCGTAGAGTTATCGATATGTTCTGGCATAGCACAGCTAAGCTGGGAATAATTACTATGGAAGTGTTATTGGAGACCAATGTCATAAGACTGAATAATAATCAGTTGTATCACCTACACCAGTATTCTATGAGTACATATCTTAATGTTATTCAATATAACATCGTGATGTTTTCATGGCAACTCAAACTATGTTGAAGTTGCTTAGCAACCAAAAATAATATATTAAACCATAAATGTCAAATAATACTTTTATATGACCTTCAACCCAAGAAATTAACGCAGCATAATAAATTAATAAATTGTGTAAAATCCTAAACGAACAAAACCTCACAGAGAAAAATGCGAAATGTGTTTTTTTTACATTGTCACATTTTATTATTACAGTGGAACCCCCAATTACATTACCCCGAATTACGCACTGGCTTTAAATATTCGCCGCAAATCCCCCCCCTAATTGCACGTTTTATTTCATTGTCGTTACTACGAGACGGTCGTCTGTACCGCGCATACAGTCAAATGTTGGCTAGCGTCTGTGAATTCAACACGTGTCAGGCTATACAGGTATAGCGGGTGACTGTATATGTGTGGGATAAGGGAAATCTTAGTTTTGCATTTTTTTCGGAAAAAACCAAATCCCTAATTTTGTAGGAGATTCACACCCCCAATTACACACCCAGAATTACACTGTCCCGACTTTACTGTGAATGGGGGTTTTACTGTACATACATTATTCAAAACACGATTTCTTCTTAAGCTTTCGAGGCTCTGTATAAAATTAAATAAGTCTCGATATAGCAACTTGTTATCATTGTTTTTGTTTTTAAAAAGGCAATTTTACATCGGAAACTTTTTCGTTTTTTTTTAATTGGTTGGTTGTCCCCGTGGTGTAGCGGTAAACGTCGTTGACTTTGTTGACGGATATTGCCGGTTCGAGACTTAGTATTTTACTTCAATCGATTTCTGTTCGAAGGCATGAGTATTTGTGATGTAGTAAAAAACAATTATTGTGTCCATAAACTCTGTTGAGAAACCTTCTAACTAACTTAACTTCTAACTAAGTTAACTGAGTAAGCTCCGACGAACTCTAGTCTAATACATAAAAAATAGTATTCGTCGGAACTCACCCACGTCTACGTGGAATATGTCGACATCCGATGCAATATTTTTGAACACCGTTAAAGCTCTCCCCAGTGGCATTCCCATTGGCAGGTTGGTTCTTCACCTTGGGAGAACAAACAGTTCATGTCCACGATTTCTCAAAAAATAATCAGGTACATTTAGATTCACATTCTCAAGAGTAGTATGTAGTTGTCAGAATATTAGTGAAATGAATGTTGTCATTTTACCAGTACTGTGGAGTCGTGTAAAAAAAGACGACTCCGACTCCGTAGAATTTTTTTAATAATTTAATTTTAATTTATCTGTATTCCATCAGATCATCTTTTGTCAGCCAAGCATGCAATGTCAACACTATGGACTATTGTGGTTTGAATACATATCGTTAAATATATTTTTAAAAACGTTTCGAGCCAATCATTTTTAACGACTCTGGCTCCACCTTTTACACCAAGCTGTATTTTACTGAAATAACTAATTTTCCCGTTTACAAAACACTGAGGATAGTATTATGCTAGAAGTTGTTGAGCTTTGAACTTTATGGCGACGCCATTAATATTGGCAAAGTTAGTGCTAAATATTTTAGAAAACTCAATTTTCATCTAGTTGCTGAAATTAATACTACCCTTAAGACACCTACTTCCCGTGTGACATTATCGCTTCAGAGGTTGAGTATATAGCTAATTACTTTTCTGGTCGTGCAGTTTTTAAGCGGAAAACGATTAAGGGAAAATAGGGGAACGTCGGTCGACTTAAAACATTTATGTCTGTCGTATAAAATGCCTATTTTACATTTTCGCTTTGAAGAAGATTAATGTATGAAATGTCTATGGTCTTGACACCAGTTTGGTACTATTGCAAATCACTTCAATAGAGAAATAATGCACATCGAGTATCAACTGAGTGATACTGCCATTTTTGAGTTTATTTTTATTAATTTTTTCGTCATATTATCAAGGGATCAACAAAAACATGCGTTGGTCAATAAATATATTTTCCCGGGAGATTTAATGAAAGAAATACACAATTTAAAAAATTCATAATATCAAGTGATCACTTCTTCTGTACGTAGATTCACTAGTTTTTAAACTATTTTAATTCCTACTGACGTATAGCTTTCTAATGTTAAAGAATATGTTTAGTGAGAATTGGTCGCCAGTTAAGTTATTTCATTGCAGCAACATTCCAATTTAAGTAATGTAATCAGAGGTGGACTTGCCTACATGCTAAAAAAATTATAGGTAAATAAATATGCAAAAGGGGGGCTTCAGCCCAGCTTAAGAAAAAAATATTTCTAATATCTATATATTAATAGCGCTAAAAAATTTTTTTTTCATTTTACTTTGGAAGCCTGTTCACCCAATGATAACGGTTTATTTTGAACCGCACATTTTTGAAGCGGTCGTTCCATCCAATGGGAATTTTTATCTTTAAAATTCAAATTTCCTGGCTTAGAACTAAAATATTTTATCTCTTGAATAATAACATTGAATAAACTGATCTTAAATGTTTGTATCGTTTATCCATGAATTCGAATGTCAATTAATTTATCGATCAAAAAAAACAATTCTAGTAAAGTTTGCATTTGTAAATTCAAACACTTGACTGTATATCCGAATACATCAAGAAACATAGTACGTTTACTTCTTGGCTACTAGATCGGTGACTTATAATGTAGGAATTTTCTGTGTTACGTAATATATAAGTTCTGTTAAGGCATCTATTTTGTTTGCTTTTTTTCTAATGTCTTAAAAACCCGTAAGTCAGAGTAGCCTGAGAGGCGTTTTGGAGCGGTTAAATATGCAAAATGTCTGCGGTTAATTTCCACGGCAGCTTTCTCGCCTAGGTGGCAAGACAATCCAATTCAATTCAATTCAATCCAAGACCCAATTGAATTCACTTCAACCCAATTCAATCTCGTCTCACAAACAACGACGTCTTCCGGCCCGGCGACGGCGACGCTCAGCGACGCCCCGCAGAACATAAAGCGCCGCGAATCCTCTTCATTTTAATTATTTCACCATCGACCACAGTGGCGCTACCAAATATTAATTATTAAATAGGTATTCGTGACTCAATAAAGCTAGTGCTTACATTTGGTAGTAGTAAGAGGTTAAATATTAACAAAGTAAAATTGTATAATTATTTTGATGCAATGGTTAAGGTCATATTTTTTTTTATCTAGAGTTTTTAACAGAAGTTTTTCTATGAGACCTGTTTGTCACAGAGTTGTTCAACTTCTTTTTTCCCATTAAAAATAGTAGGGATAGAATGACAATGCTAGGACAGGAATAGTGATTGACAAATCGCTCTCGCTACGCTCAGTTATAGAAGGATCGGAAGGGTGGGGGGAAAAATATATCCCGGCAAATAGGGTCATATACTTTTATTTATATGACCTATTTGCCTAGTCTCTCAAATTTTAAATAGTCTCTCAAAAGGTTGCCGACCATTGAACTCTAAATGAACACGTCGTTTTACAAGTGCTACTTTGTATTCACCGCTTAGGTATAATTTAATATAATTATTTAAAGGCAGTTTTTAATTTTAATAAAACAATTTATTCTTACGTGGGTGAAACTATGAGCAAAAACTTTTATTTCTAAAAACTTATACCTCGCTTTGGAGGTATGAATCACCAGTTCTTAGAGCCGTTCGATTGATCAACTCATTGCCTGGAGAAGTGGACATTTTCAGTGATAGTATTTGTGAACTGTTTGTTAAATTTTACTATTTTATTTCTTGATTTTGTGTGTTGATTATGATGTATTATGTAGTTTTATTTTATATTTTGTCTCTTTATATTTGTCAAGTACATGGCGAATTGGCGTCAGCTGTTATGTCATGTACTATAATTTTAATTTTAAACAATAAATAAATAAAACTTGAAATTGAAATTAATATTTTTTACAAAATTCAAATTATACAGTTTACAATAAACTACACATCTCCTGTGATAAATTAACTTAAATAATTATTCCGTAATATTTCATGTGATAAATAAAAATAGCGGCACCACTGATTCAACTC
This sequence comes from Himalopsyche anomala, assembly GCA_031772345.1. Classification (NCBI taxonomy): domain Eukaryota; kingdom Metazoa; phylum Arthropoda; class Insecta; order Trichoptera; family Rhyacophilidae; genus Himalopsyche; species Himalopsyche anomala. The sequence goes on from CM062835.1 coordinate 18,103,295, forward strand.
GAAAGCTTTAAGCCTGAAGGCTACGATTTAATAATGTACTTGGAAATTGGCTCTTTTCTTCGGAGAAATGTTATCGAAGATCAAATTTGGTGGTGAAACTCTCGCTGGGACTTATTTTTGATAAATTACTATTATTTCAACGAAAAAATTTCTGACTCGGTACACGAGGTAGTCATTTTTTTAAATGCATTAGTTGCATATTTATAACGTGCAGTAGTATCAGATATGTAAATCAATCATTTTAAAAAATTCATCTACGAATTTTCCAAAACATTTATGTGCTCATTTAAATAAAATAATTAATCGACTACAAAAATATTCATTTATTATTTACTATTTATTTTATTTAGTATTATATATTATGTATGAGGGTATTACTTGCAAACACGGCTTATTCCAAAATAGTTTAAAAATCAAAATTTAATTTAATTTTGAAAACCAATGGACATTTAAAAATATGTTTAGTCTTACATATTACTTTGGAATGATATTTTAGATGTTGTCAAGACATTTTTGAGACTGATTTCTAAAAATACTTTCAAAAAAAAAAATTATCTACTAAATTACAATCATGGTTCATGTTTCAACAACTTTGGAATGAGCTGAGTTTGCAAGTAATACCCCCCCAATTATGTACTATATATATTTGCCGATCAGCGCGGTCGAATGGTCATCGTAGTTGGCACAGAACACGGAGCTCACTGGTTTGAATCCCAATACGAACAGTTTTTATTAGTTGATTTTTCGATCAATTTATGAATTTCTGTTTGAAGGCATGGACGTATGTGATGTCTTGAATTCTCACCTCAAACTCTGCATATCCTAATAAACGAGGCGTAGTGAGGGCGAATAGTTAACCACTAGTCACGTCCTAGCCCTATCCTTCTATCCCTACACTCTTTGCAAAAAGACGGTTTGAGCAACTGGGTAACAAACAGTTTTCGTATAAACTGTTCTGTAGAGATAAACCTTATTAGAACTGCATACGCTCCACATTGGGATCGGATACGGCTTAAAAAATCCACCCTTGCCACAAAAAGCTCTCAAATTATAAAGCATGTGACAATATATATTGTGTATCTCTTCTAAGCCAGTATACATAGCTGAGTAAATGCAGGTTTAAACATAAACTGAATTTTAAAAAATTGTAGAACTTAATACTTTGATATTTTTTACCGCATTGAATTATTAACATGAAAGTTCTGTGATAGGTTATTTGTGATGATGTTTAAACACTGAAATGACTAAAATGTAAAATAGCTCAGAATAAAAATTTAAATACTAAAACTGACACAAATGAAAAGCACCTTAAGAAAAGTTAAAAGAGTCTTTCAAGTGTGTCACAAAAGCAATTAATTAAATCAATGAAAAAAAATCTATTTTTACCCGAAATATTACGCGGTGTAAAATGTAAGGAGGCTGAGAGAAAAATTCATAAAAGCAATTAAAAATAGGTCCTTTCTCAACACAAAAGAGAATCCAAATGAACGTGAAAATTTCAGCTCTCGTGAAAAGAAATGCATGAAATAATTTTTCGATATAAAGTTACACCTCAAATTTAATATAAGAATATTTATCAAAGTGTTCTATGGAATAAAAAACCTGATGAATACAAATTTGAATTAATTAAAAATGTGTTAAATCTACAATATTCATTTTAATTTAGTTTTCAGACAGGTAGTCGTCGTAGTTGTGACAAAGACGTTATCTCGAAAATACTTGTTTTAAATATGCGTATTGATTTCAAATATGTGTATATTTAGTCACATAACATTAAACAATGTATGATTCATTTTTTGTGAAAAAAGTGAATTCACTTATTGGCGCAACAACGTTAACCGATTCGCAATGGACCCGACTGTGTTTTATATGGACCTTCGAGAGGTGAAGTGATCCAACTAGTAAAATGATTTATATGCAATCACGTCTTTATTTGGTGTTTTGGTGGATTGCATATTTTTATTTTATGGACACTATTGCAATGCGTATTAATTGAGGCTACTGCACTTTTACGATAATTTAAGACGTGTAGAATTTTACAGCGCATCTAACTATTTTTTTTTCAAAAATACCACTTGGCTCACTTCGCCTATAATGGGCTCGTATTATAGACTAATTTAATTGAAAATAATTCGTTGGAAATTCGTTAAAAATTGGAATTATTGAAACATGATATAGTTCCGCCTGGACTTTTAGTTTACAACAGAGGAGGGGAACCTGCGGTCTTTTGTAATATCAAAATATTCACTTTGATCAAAAAATTATACGCAAGCGTTTGGAAAAAGAGCAGCGTAATCAACCCATTATGAAAAAAAGATTGGGGGTGTCAAAGTTTTCTTTTCTGAAAGGTTTCCCACCCCTGGTATGAAGTTTATTTATATTTATCCATGTCCGCTCCCAATGTGGAGCATATGGCCTCCTGATGAAGGTATCTCAACAGAAGTTTTTTTTTCTACGAGAACTGTTTCTTACTCAGTCGCTCAACCTCACTTTTCAGTGTGAGTAGTAGGGAAAGAAGGATAAGGCTGGAACAGGACTAGTGGTTGGCTAATCGATATTGCTACACCCAATTATTAAAGGATCAAAATGATGGGAGGAAATGATGTGAATTGACATCACAAACACCCAGTCTTCGATTACAACTTTGAATTGAATAATTCTCGAATTCACAGTGATCTGACCGGGAATCGAACTTAGACCTGCGTGATAGGTAGAGCAAGCTCTAACCAACTGGACCACAGCAGGCGACAATGTTATCGTGCTATTTTTTTGTGTATTGTGTACACACTTTTTTCCAATGCAAATCTTACGGTATCTCCCGGTTTGTATATACCGGAACAAGGGTTTCCCGGAAATAATACATGACATATGAGAAAGCCCATAAACCATCATGAAAGATGATATCAATTTGTAAAAAAAGGTTGTTTTTGTACTTTATTATAACTGGGACCCACAGTGTAATTTATTACTTAAAGTTTTTACGCAGCACACTAAAAGCGTACAAAAATACAACGCACTTAATGATTTAACACATGTTTGCTTTGTTTGTGTAATTACGTTCACGCTTTTCACTAATTGGATCTAAGAATAATTTCCTCCCATTTGCCATATTTTAAAAGCTTTGTCGTTTGTTTTTGGAATAAATTTCGAGTATTATTATTTATTTTTATTTAAAAGCCGAAATTCCAAGTAAATATACTTCACACGTGAATAATTTAGAATTTAAAACAATGCCATAATAAAATCCGACAGCTAAATCCAGACTCTTAGCTTTATCCAATAATGAGATGAAACTATGGTTAGAATTTTATAATTTAGAATTTCGACTGAACGTGCTTGATGGAAATTCAACTTTAGATTAGAAATATTTTTTTCATAATGTACGTTTCCATTATAATTTTGGCCAAACACGACCCGGGTTTCGCCTCTCGGCATCTTCCGGTGCTATGCAGTGCGCGAATACACTCGAACTGACATGGTTAGAATTTTTCTTCCTTACTTTGTACAGGTTTTTTGGTCGTCATTTTGGTACACATGAATTTTGACAGTCTTCAAGTTCATTCAATATTCGATAAATCAACACGTTTTAATTTAAGATTTCGACTGAAGGTGCTTGGTGAAATTTTGATATTAAATTTGAATCGCTCAAATTATGTACATTTTCACAGATTTTGTCACTAACGACCCGGGTTTCGCCTTTCGGCATCTTCAGGCGTTCAAGTACACGGATCAAGTTCAAGTTCATAAAAAATACGTGAAATTTTAGGTAGAAATAATGTGCTATCAAAACTTTCTATTTATCGTTTAGTGAATGATTTTTTTTAAAATAAGCAAAAAAGATTTTTTTATCGATAATTTTTATCTGCGTCGAACAGGTTTATATTTTAGCTATTTTGTTTGGAATTTTCTGACATTTTTATGCTGTTCAAGAAACATGGCATCCAAATTTTATTGCGACTGTGGCCTTTCATGTGCTTAATCCGCCTCTGCGCTTAATCTATATATTAATAGCAACGTTTATCTGAAATATAATAAAATTACCAAAAGTATCCATGGTCTGTTTACAAAATACGTTTATTGAAGTGGAATAGATGTGAATGATATAATGTAAAGAACCAATTTCACACTCCCTCAATCAATAATTGAAGTTTTGAAGTGTCTTCAGCAATCGGATAAATTTAACAGTCGCACTTCCGAGGATATATTGGTCAGAACAATTTGCCAATCGCTCACTATGATAGGCCAAGCCGCCAGTATTTCACTGTCAAGCTTCGTCTCAAAATACCCCCTTCCTTATTCACCCTAGAGGGTGTGGATTGTATAAAATTAACTAGTTCTACCAACGAAAGTTTTAGTGTGCAACACTCATAACATTATGAAAGAAAATTGCGCTAAAATACTTCATCAAATATTTTTTTGTCTCATATGATTTGTATGAAAACAAAAAAAACAAAGTATATTAATTAGTATGTCGAATTTGAATCGTTTAAACCAGTGTTTCTCAACCTTTTTGGGAGTGTGGCCCCTTTTGAGTGTCTTTATTTTTCTGTGGCCCCCATACCTTTTTTTTTTAGCTCACTGAGAAATTTGAAATCTCCGATTTGGTATACTTTCTCCCAGAATATCTCCGATTTTTTTTAGCTCACCGAGGAATTCGAAATCCTCAATTTGCCCGTGGCCCCCCCTGAACTGTGTTGTGGCTCCCCAAAACAAAAATAAATCTCCTTGGCCCACCGTTGAGAAACCGTGGTTTAAACTATGTACATTCACACAGATTTTGTCACTAACGATCCTGGTTTCGCCTTTTGGCATCTTCAGACGTTTAATTGCACGGATGAACTTGAACTGACGCTTAGTTAAAGAATGTTTCGTGTTTATATAAGAAATAAATGCATCATTGAGTCCAAAGCCATTGCTGGCGAAAAGGATAAGCCCATGGTAATGCCCACAGATTTGAATGGTGAGTAGTTTTAAGAATTATATTTATTTGTTTATCGGAGTTTGCCAGGATCTCCACTTCTATACCCTATATAAATATAATCATAAAACCTTTTCCATCAATAGATAAGATGAAGACAAAAATGACATGCATTTCTTTTTTTAAACTTAAATAACAATTTGAATCGTTCAAACTATGTACATTCACACAAGTTTTGTCACTAACGACGCTAGTTTCGCCTTTTGGCATCTTCAGGCGTTCAAGTGTACGGATGAACTTGAACTGAATGTACATATTTTGAACGATTCAAATTTAATATTGAAATTCCACCAAGCACCTTCAGTCGAAATCTTAAATTATATTAAATAACAATTTATTCGTCATACAGATTTATATAATTTTTGGATTTTGGAATATAAAAAAAAAAACATTTTTTATTAATTCTGTCTCATTGCGTTACTTATAAAGTAGAAGTAACCGATATAACTTACGGACGTCTTTTCCTAATTTGAAATATCGAATTTTTAAATAATAGACACAGTAAATATGCTCTGTTTCATAAAACATGTAATGTTGAGAAGAAGATAGAAGATACCAATTTGTCTTTTTTAACATCTTAATATTATATATCCAAAACATTCACTTGTTTTTTTCTTTACTTAATTATTGTAAAATTATCTGATTCAATGCAATGCGACTTTACAGTGTAATCCAATTAATAAGCGATGTTGCCGCGTTTACCATTAACATTATTTGTTTATTGTTTTCCATAGTATCGCATTCATAATTAAGAATAATGTGCTTGGATACTATAGCAAAGATTTAGGGTATTAGTTAGTGAACATTTATTGCAACAAATATCTACTCAATAAAATTGCGCATATCTGAGTTTGTTTGTAACTATTCAAACTATCGAATTCTGCATCTCATTCTGCATGAGTATAAGAAGTTTTGTTTGCTTTTATCAAAGTTGGAAAACTATCTATAATATTATATCGACTGTGAAAAGGAAAAACGACGTAGCCCACAGCTTTTTTACAATAATCACAATCTATACAACTTAATACACATTATATCAAAAGAATGTAAGCTGAAAATACCAAATTAGTATCTAAATTTAACTTTTAAGTTTAAAAAAGAAGGTGTCATGTGGAAATTGGAATCAAGAAAAAAGACTGAAAAAAAGGTTTTTTTTTTAAAAATATATTTAATTGATATCAGATAAAGTCAATTCAAAACCAGTTTATCAATCTACATGCACTAAAAGTTTGTGTATATTGCATAATTTGCATTTGGCCCGAAATCATCAAATATCGTTTTTGTGTCTCCTGTAAAATTTGTTATATGTAGGTTACGACCTTTTTCTTCTCCACAGTCGATATATTACATAGTACGTAAAATTGTGTATATTTAGTAGTACATACACTTATCTTTTGTTCCATTTTGAAAAAATGTGAACTTATCGGTTTTTGCTTTAAGATTCTTCGCGTGTTGTTTTGCTGTTATTAAACGTTTATTGTCATTATTGTTATAATGAACGATTATTGCTTTTATTGTTATCATAAATGTTCATAACAGACATATTGTCAGTGGAACTACACTAGAGCACGTCAATGACAAATAAACACCAACTGCTTAAGACAAATGACCAAGGGTTTCTTCACCCCTTCTTCTGTTTTCTCAAACTTACTGGCAGGTCGTATTACTGCTATTATATCATAGTACAACAACATCCCTTATATGTCTGAAATATGTTGACGAAAATCAACGATATAAAATTTAGTAACATTCGCTTCTTAGCCATTTATATCCAGCTGAAGTAAGAATATATATATTCCTTTTCTCTTGCAATAAGTAACTATTAGAAAAACGTTTATTTTACGAGATCTTGTTTTAAAAAAATGACAAACTTTTTTTTAAAACCTAGGGAAGATTGACGAATAAAATTATATTTTCGTTTAATATAAAATTTAAAATAACTTAGATTATTCCACGTATTGTGCTACTAACTGTGACACGTGTTTCGCCTCTTTCAGAGACATCCTCAGAAAATTTTAATTTTACAATGCTTTTTTACGTACGAATGATTTTAATTTTAATATTCTAACATGATATGTATATTATAAAAATTAAAACGGGAAGCAAGGAAGAGAGGATAGAAAACAAACAAACAAACAATAATGATATGTATTACAAATGACATTTACTTTAAAAAATAATTAACTAATGAGTCGTATCAATTAGAAAGCATTAAACCCATTAGAAATAAATTTAGCAATGGTGAGCAACCTCTCCTATTTAAGATGTTGTTTAATAATACTTCTGTATTGTTGATACTTTTATTTATTTCTCAAAATTCTAAACTATTTATTTTTAAGCCTTCTTTATTTACTCGATGGAGTACATAAGAAATACTTTTGAATAGAATGACGTAATCAAATTATAAAATATGAGTAATTTTGTTTTTTCAATTTGGCATTCATAACGCAAAACAGCCTATTTCCGACTTAACGCTTCTTACCATTATACCAAAAATAGTATGTGAATAAAATAAAAGCCAGTGTTTTACTGGGCGTATTATTAATATGTGCGATTGCCTACATCATTGAAGCTCGCGTGAAACGTAAAGCTCTGACACGACGGCAAGTTAGATTGGCAAAAGTTTTTTGCCACGTAAAACAATCCCCTTGTCTTATTTTGGACAGGGGTCGAACAAAGTTTTCCGAAGGATACTACATATCATTCTGTAGATATTCAGCTACTTTGCAGTGGTATTGCTTATCGGGCGATAAATCAATTTCCATCCCAGACTCGACCAGTTCCATGACAGTTCCAATTGTATTAGTTGTCGTAACTTGTGCAGGTACAATGCGTTTGATAAATAATGAAACTGCAGACAGGCAAAACGATTAAAACAAAAACATCAGTGATGTTTATAACACTTTCTACACTTCAACACAACCTAAAATAAAATATGGTTAAAAATATCAACCAATTCTAGTTTTATGAGTTCACAGCTATTTCGGCGTGCTCCATCCTCAGAACTATGTTTAAACCTGCATATACACTGCCATATAAGAGATACACAGTACACCTTCTTACATTTTATAAGCGGGCGTTTTTTAGTGATTAGCGCAAGAATATATTACATTCTTAAAATCAACACAATTTCTAAACCAAACAATATTTTAGGCTGAAATTTTAAAGAAATCATATGTGACATTTAATTATCAAAAATAAAATGAAAACATTTGAATACATCATAATTTCACTACTTTAAGCTTAATATAAAAACCTGTTATTAATTTAGTAGATAGCACTCCACGTGTTATCAATATGAAATGTTCAAAATATTCTGTATAAAAAATAACATTAATCCATACTATACAATTATATAAATAATTATAGAATCTTCATTCCTACAAATTTACAACCACTGGAAGTGTAAAATCTGATGCCCTAAATATTCGAGAAACATGTGCGCCTTTTTTTAAAAAATACTATGCGTGAACAAACATTCAGGGCATAATAAATTATGAGGTGTATTGCTTATTGTCAAAAAGAGTCACTTGCCGCGGCAGTTATTTGAAGAAACCATTCAATTATGAGTCAACATACCAACAAAACTGACAGTACGCGATAAACGTATTTGTACCTGTCCCGCCTATAATGTGTTAATTCTTATATCCCAATTAATATTACAATTATTACATTTATTATACCTGACTTTTTGGTGTTTCTACGAACGATAACAAGTATGGGGTTATTCATGATAAATTAAATTAAACTGAATTAGAATTTAATATTGTGTTAAACATAGCTAAGAATTCAAAAAATAAACCACTATCTTATTTCAAATGATCAGGACTGGCTCTCAGTTGGTAAAATTCGAAACTGGTCCATATTGTTTTAAATATAAGTTTATTAGTAAAAATTAAATTGACAGTGAACTTTTGTTAGAATCGAATCGATTTTAGTGTCAAATAGAAATGGTTTTTTCTACGCAAAAAGAAAAAAAGTTAAACGCTAACAATCACTTTATTCAAAACGTTGTCCTCTTTTACAAGTGAAAACATCATTTATTTACCCTATTCGAAGCTCCTTGCGAAATTGGGTAGGAAAGACAACACATGAAGAGTCTACAAAAGTAACAAAATTTACCCTTTTGAAATAAAGTACCGCGCTTGTATGAGTCGCCCAGATTACATACATTTAAACACCAGAGTTTGTCAACATGTGAAGCTTCTGGAACCATATAATATTTAAATTGATAACCGCGTTATTCAACTGATTGTTTTACCAATTGGATAGCAAACATTCAAAAAGTGATTTGTCACACAAGTGATGATTTGAGTGTTGGAAAAATCGCGACTTGCTTGAATTTTTATACTTTAAGATTTAATTATTATATAAAAAACCTTATTGTGTTTTCCATTCATAGATTTTATTATGTACTATCAGAATTAATATTTAACGGCATTTTTCAAAATTTTTGACAAATCACTTTTTGAATTTTTGCTCCTCAATTGTGACACGTGTTATAATAAGTAACACAATCTGTAGAATAACAATGTTATCTAGTTGGTTGTTGATAATCCTACCACTACTTGTTATAAGTATGCAGCCGCTGTTTCACGGCCACTTTCCATAAAGCAATAACGATCAAGAAAAGAAACAAATTTACTCCTCGTATTAATCAAAAAATCTTTAACATAAACACCATAAACAGTTTTTTGACATTTGCCAGTAATTCGTCAAAATTGAATAAGTTCACTTTGGAAATACACCTCTCAATTAGTTATAAAATCAGTGGAATAACAAAGCTATCAAGATTAATTCAATTGTAAATATAAATAATCACGAGTTACCATGAAAACCATTTTAGAAGCATCTTTATTTGAATCGGCAAAGATCAAACGAGTCCGTCTCTATCGAATATAAATTTAAAATCATTTAGGAAATGTCAATGTCCTCTAGGTAATAGGATGTAAATAAGTCAATCAGAAAGCACACTTCTTTCAGATTATTTCACTTATTGGACAAACATTTATTTTTAAAAATTACCGTAGTATATTGCTACAGCAAAATATCGGTATTTTTGAATTTTGAATCCGGTAATTCAGTGTTGAAAAAACATCTGAAATATTGGAATCTCGGTTTCGGTAATATCGATATTGCAATTTTCAGTTATGCAATATCTAAAATTCGTCAACTTGTCACAATCGGTTGAAGAAATTTCGACTGTACTTGGCTATTAGGTTGCTTGTAGAGACAAATCAATTGGACTTTTTAATATTATCATTTATTTTTAATAAAACATTACTCATTCTGTGAAAAAAAAACGTTTACTGGCGTAAAAATCACATGACTGTAAAAAACAAATCGTTTACGTTACAGAAGAGCGTTTATTTTTTATTCGACACAAATTGTACACTATTTCTTTCCGAAATATTACCAAATATTACACTATTTCTTTCCGAAATAGACCAAATATACAAATTATATAAAATACGTTTTAAAAAAGATTGACAACCTCTTTCCCAACGGGATCAACTATGTCAATGTTATATACAACATACGTATCTATAAATATATTTACACACATTATGATAATATATGTAAATTACATGTCAACTGAGCTTTAAAGTGATGGATATATGTTTAAATTATAATTGACGTCACGAAGGTTAGTTTATAGTTCTGTGAATTTAATATTTAATTACTGTCACATTAAACGAATGTCAAATATCATCTCTAATATTAATATGCTTTTCAAATTACTATCAGTCTCATATATTTTATTTCAAATTAATGATATAAGTTTGCTTAATAAAAGAAAACTTTTATGTTCTCATATTTACCATTTAAATCAAGGACTCGTTTTAATCATTTTTTCTAGTCTCTTGTTTAAGAGATGGTCCAATTGGAATATGAGATAATAAAGATTTCTACTAAGCCGACTTATTTAAAATAGCTTAAGAATAATAAGTGTGGCTAGATAATATATATTGTCGAACTCTGTGGTATTTTTGATGAGTTTTCTTCCAGCAATCATGCCATTCTGAGTTCAACTCTCAGTAAATTCAGTATCAAATTATCATTTTTTTTTCAATTTAAATATTAGATGCCATGACCCTAAAATTGCAAGGTTTTAATTCTACTTTTTTAGCTAAACTAATGTAAGAATGAGGCAATCTTCTAAGTACTTATTAGTGGTATTCATTGTTATTTTTGTTCCACCAAAAATGATCACTTAGAACTTTGTAGCGCTAGGATTGCAAAGTATGTGATTAATAAATCTAAATAAACTTACAAAAATTCTCATCGAGATTATCGTGTGTGATTTTTCAAACAAAAAATATTTGGTGAATTGGCATGTGAATTAAGGGTTTTTTTTTTAATTGATTACAAGTATTTAGGCGGTTACCTCTAACACTTTATTTTTTTTCACTTCCTCACTTTCTCCTGAATGAATTGAGAATATAATATATCAATTACAACGGTATATGTAATACTAACGAATATTCAATCTTCTACACATATTTTTGGTTTTTACATAATTGTTCTGGAGTTAAATTTTACCTTGCATCTATACTATTTTTGTTCGCAGTTTACACTAACTATTGGTTTTTTCTTTTATTCTAGTGCCAATTGGAAGCCCAAAAGATTGCAGTCCAACTCTGTCACCGCATAATGTGAACGCATTTTCAAGATCAATCGACAACAGTGTCCTTTCCAGGTAAATCAAAATTAATTTACAATTATCGCTCGGCCAACTGAAACATTTTGAGAGAGCTTAAAAAATGAATTATTTTAAAGTGAAATAATGTCTACACTTCACATCTTTGTTGTTGAATAAGTGAAATCATTAAGCAGTTTTGATAATCAGTTATTACGTTCTTTGAAATTTACATATAATATAATATATAGTACTCTTTTGAAAGAATTTTGTTAAGATCGGAAAAAATTATTGAAAACAAGTTTAAAGGTAATATTTTTAGCATTTGTTTTCAAGAATCTAATAAAACCTTTTAGAGCTTTTCATTCTTTACTTCTGTCAAAAAAATTAATACTTCTATCGTTACATAATCTAATATGTATATAAAAATGAATGTTTATTTGTTCGTACTTTATGCGCTGCCACACCGCTCATACGATTGCAATGAAACTTTGACAATTTTTTTTTCTTTCATTTGCGCAAAGGTTATAAGCATAGTAAAATTAACTTACAGTAGTTCTTATATATAAAAATCAATGTTTGTATGTCTGCCATACCGTTCATGCAACTTGCGCGAAGGTTATAGGCGTAGTACAATTAAATTACAGTAGGTGGCTCATGTGTCATACCATAGACAATCGGCAGCAATCGTGAAATAGACAGAAAAAGAAAACATACACTTTGATAAACACAATTAAAACACAAACACTTTTTTTCTTTGAGTAGCAGTGCAACGCTTGCTGGGAGCTGGCTAGTAATTTATAATAATAAAACTTTTTTTCTGAACTAATTCCATCAAATTATCAGAGCTGATATCGCTAATCGTAAAAAATAGACTGATCTGTTTGATCTTTTATTAATTTATGTATTTATCATTAGTTCAGAAGTAAACTTCTATCGTTCTCCTTACTAAGTTGTACTTACGTAGAGAATGGTATAATTCTCAAATCCTGCTTGTGGTGACACCGTTCACGCAGAACATAACGCAAGTTGATAAACACTCCTTGTAATTGGCGGCAGCATTCTCATTACCGGTGTCAGACCGGAGATAAATGAAATTGGCTGTGCTCAAGACCAGATAAATGCAGGTGGTGTAGGAACAACAAGAAAGCTGCAATTACAAAAGGCAACGTGAAACTTCTATCATTAACATTGCTTCGTAAGCCCAAAATTCGAAACAATAAAGAGACTTGCTCCAATCCGTTCTCAAACTTTTGAGGTAGAAAACGAATTGTTTTCATCACAGTCAATATATTTTTCATATTTGTTACATCTCTTTCTCCCATAAAGTTTAAATTTTTACACTATGGTTAGTTATAATGGAAATATTATGATTTAAATTTTCTATGTCCTTAAGCTTGAAGTATATTACTATTACTTGGATTTAAGTTAAAGTAATATTGTTTTACGCTTATAATAAAATTTTAATGTTGTATTGTTAAACGAAATTATCTATTTTTTTTATTGAAAAATATTATATTAATAAAAACACAATATTCCTTTGTACCTCATTCCACTTTATTTAATATGTCAGGACCGGTTTCGCTCATTACGAGCATCGTCAACTGATAAGAAATATAATTTAACAATACTAATTATACAAAAATGAACAGTTATAAACAACAATTGGCATTGAAAAGAAATTACCAATTACATTAAAAGTGATTCTAAAATAACACAAAATTAAAATGTTTAACACATCTAACATATAATTAAAAAGTCATCTCAGATTAATAAATTTAGAATGGCGATTGAAAGTAATTACAAACATAATTAAAATTTGGGAAATTTTTGACAAAGTGATAAAATGCTACATTAATAAAGTGAATAGGTTTAATGATAGTTTCCTGTTTTTCCCCGCTTCCAAGTAGTTGGTGGGTACAAATGAATATTGTGTTTTTATTAATATAATGCCTTTCCACCAAGTATTGACAGTGAACACCTTAAAAGTGAAAAATATTATGTTTACATTGAAAAAATGCTCAAACAATGAGTAGCTATAAGAGATTTACACAATTATTGTGGAGCACTTGTTCTGAATTTATTAGTAATACAATGTATTTGTATGAAAAACTCTATAAGGAATCACTGAAGAAAAAAAAAATAGAAGTTCGAGTATTCGCGTTGTCAAGGGCGACGACCATAAATAGTAATACAATTTTTGAGAGGAGCAATTCATAGACATGCTAAGTGGTTTCCAAATAGAAATCTAGGCAAAGATCTAATATTGAGGAATGACAACATTTACTTTATTTTAAAAATATCAAGATCATTTCACATTAAAATCTGAAAAAAGAAAATTTAGGTTTTAAGGATGGTTTTACATTCCCGGTGGAATATTTACTACTAATGAAATATCTCTACAGACATTTTTTTACAAATGTTGTTATTGCATCGCTTAAACTATATATATTCTTTTTATAGAGTATAAGGTAGGAAAGTGCTATTAACTAACTAATCGTTTTCACAAAAACATATTTTTCAAATCGTGTGGGAAGCAATGTAAAAAACATAGGAATCTAGGAAAATAATTTTACTCAGATAATCAATTTTTATCTACCTTACGTTTTTGGGATCAGATAAGAATGTTAATATTGGATAGATAAATAAATTGCAAAGGCTTTCGATTGATTTGGTGGTAAATAAGAGGATTTCATTTTCAATTGAAAATAAATGTGATAACTTTGTTATTATTATTCTGCTGATTGTGTTTAACAAATCGTGACAGGTGTTTTTATTATATTTTGTTAGTTATGTTAGAGTTTATATTGTTCTACTTCCCTTCGTCCAATAGAAAGAAAGACCTAAACATCCATTTTAAAAATTTGATTTGATTTTTACTTTATTATTATATTAAATTTTGATTATGGACGATTCTTCTCAAATACGCAAAACACATATCATAATCAGTAAAATAAACATGTTATTAAGTTTAATTTTATATCGACTGTGGAAAGGAAAAATGACGTAACCTACACATATTAAATTTTACAGTAGGCGCAAAAAACGTTTTTTTATGATTTTGGGCCATATGCAAATTATGAATTAAACACAACCTTGAAGTGCACGGAGACTTCTTAACTGGTGTTAAAGTGAAATGATTTAATATTAATTAAAGAAATTGTCTAGGAAAAACCTTTATTTCAGTCTTTTTTTCTTGGTTTTAATTTTTTACAAGGTCATCTTTTTCAAAAATGAAAGCTAAATTTAGATACTTATTCGGCATTTGCAGAACGTGTATCGAGTTTGATACATTGTGATTATGGAAACAAAACCTGTTTTGAAAAAATTGTGGGTTACGTCCTTTTTCCTTTCCACAGTCGATATTAATAAATTGAAAAATCAATTTAACGAAAGTGCTTGTTCGAAGATCTATGACCCATAAGCTTAAAGGAGCAAGATCAGCTTTCGTTTTATTATTGAAATAATAATGAAAATACATTTAAACGCTTTAAAAACAGGTAAGAAAAGTTGTTCTGTAATATACATTTTTAAAAACAATATTTGTGAAAAGTAACATTATGGTAAGCGCTTATGAAGTAAAATAATTTAGAAGTCAAGTTGTAAAGTCAGTTTCACTTTTGTATGTTTTCTTTACAGCGTTTACCTGAAACCTTAAATACGTGCGGAAACACTCTGCTTGATTAACATCTCGAGTCTTTTGATAGAAAGTTTGTTATTATTTAATCTGAATGAAAAGGAAGGACCGAATCGAAACGTGAATGGAGAAGTTTTTCTATGGATTTTGCTCGTTATCCAATCGACTTAACATGTGACCAATGAATCACGGGTCAAATCACTTTTATATTATTAAATTAAACTTTAAGATAACAATGGTTTATTCGTAGTTGAACTTTTATTTCAACTAAAGTAAAATTTCTAAGAGACTTCGGGAAGTTTGTGAGAAATAATTTTCAATATAAAATTGTCAATAATTACATAACAAAATGCGACACGTTTTTTGTTACCTGTTAACGTTATACTCGTGTTTAATTTAGAATGTGTTTTTATAACCTTTGAGCTTATCTCATTTTTTATACTTTGACTGCTTGTTACTCAATAGCATAACCTTTCTTTTTTTGAAGAGAAACTTAACGCTTCTGAAAGGATAGGACTTGTGGTTAGTTAATCGCTCTCGCTTTGTCTCGTTTTTAGGAACAGATGCGTGGGAAGAGAATTTTACATTCAGAACATAGGATACATTAATATCTTTGAAATCAAATCGATAAATTAATTGAAAAATCATTTTTTGAAACTATTTAAACTTGGACTCGAGTCCTTGAACACCATAACCAAAGTCAACGAAATTTACAACTCGAATATGAGCTTAGCAACACATTTAAGGTGATTTAATATATATCAATATTTTCTATACATTATATTATATTAAATGAGATTTGAATGTTTCTTCCAAACGAATTTAAAATGACCGACCGTTTTTTTATTGATTTAAATTTAAAAAATATTTTCTACAGGTTTAAATATCATTTCTGTATCGCTTTCAACTATCACGATCTATATAATTTTATTGAGAAAACAAAAAGTATTTATTAATTATTTTGGCTTTATGCTTTATACTTTACAAACACTGAATGATTGACGCCTCATTTCACCTAAAGAATTTTACTTCGAAGCCAATCTTTATAATTCGGCCAGTCAATCACTCTGTGGGATTGATTTCATTTCAAGTGACAAACTTTTGATTTGTTTACCCGCTGTATTTATCTGCTGAGAAATTAAATTTTCAAAAGCAAAGTTGAATACTGCCGTAAACATTATATCCCAGAGACGAATTGTAAAAACGATTCACTTAATCGGAAAACGAACTTATTTTTACAACCATATTAATCGTCGGTATTTTTTTTAATCCATATCATATGGCCTTCTAATGGAGATATCTCAACATAACTTTTTCTACAACTGTTACTCAGTCGCTTAACCACTCTTTTCCGAAGAGCGTAGTAGTAATAAAAGGATATGGCTGATCAGGACCAGTGGTTAACTAATTGATCTTGCTATGCCCAGTTATTAAAGGATAAGAAGGCTGGGAGTTAATTTTTAGACATCACAAACCCCCATGCCTTCTAACAAAATCGTCGGTGTACTGCCAATTCAAAAAATGGTTTTTTGAGTAACTAATACCGATCAATAAATTTTAACACACTATATCGCCAGAAAAAACAATCTCACTTAAATAAAATTAATTCGTTTTGATATTTAAAGAATAAATGTATACTATACCAATTTCGTTGGTAATTATTACTGGAAGAAACCTATGAATTACTTAATGTTTTTTAGATGTAAAGATTTCTTATTTGTACAACTAAATACCTAAAGACAATTAGGCGACTAAAGGTTTTTTAGCTGTAAACATTTTGGTCGAATGTTGTTTATTCATTTGTCTTATTGTCTGCAGCCACTCTTAATTGACAGTTCGCTTCAATTCGAATAAGTTAATTATCTCAAAGCACGGTTTTTCGACTTAACTACTAACACAACTAACCATAATTTTATTTAGCTAATAACGTTATGTCATCTTATTTTTTTCGTACAAATAATTCAGAAAAATTTTACATGTAGTGAAATAAACATTTATTGATTATTATAGTTATTTATTCTCGTGAAATAATATTATCAAAATACGAATACGGCTCTTACTTTGATAGAAAGGCTTGTTTGACTGAATTTGAAAAGAAAATTGAAGTCCACTGAGATTCTTGTTGACTTCGTCATTGGGCAAACAGAAATTTATCGGCGTCTAATGAAAAGCTCCACCATTTCGAAAGCCTTCTCAGTTTATCAAATATATAGGTGCTAAAACTTTATATACATAGATACTAGTCATCAATATTCTTCCAGAAGTTAGGAATCCTTCATGTATATATTATGAATAAACCGAATACTTGGCATTATTACAGACTTATTGCTATAATATTAGTTTAGTTTCAAATTTGTATCGTTAACAGAATATTTGCCGTTTATTTGTTGAAATTAATATTGTATTTTAAATGTTGTTAACTTCCGTGTAAATACGTATTTATTTAAAAACAGTCCTTCGCATATTTTATTATGCTTACTCAACATTTGAATAATAAATTCATAACTTGAGTTTGTTTTAAGTTTATGCATATTTACTACGAAAAATAATAGAGTAAGTAGAGATTTTCTACCGCTTGTTTTATCTTCTTTACATATTACGGATTAAAGATTTTTTTTAATTAATACTATGCAGACTACAGATCCGATGTTAGGTGACTCGGAAAGCAATAACCGATCGACGGGTAACGTAGATTTCTATGTATAATATTTTTCATATTGAAAACAGCTGTAATGACGATAAATGAAAAATATGGTACCTGCGCTATGTGTAAGCGGAGCAGGTGTACGCCTGTAACGGTAAATCTGGAAAGGCGGTCAAATACTTAAGCGCCTTGGGGAATTTTATAAATAGAGCGGAAAAATATGATTTCGCTTAGGAAGGTCAAATGTCTAACGCCGGCGCTGATTTCAAAGGCGATCCATATTACCATACAAGCATTGTGAAAGTAAGATTGTCTGAGAATGTTTCTGAATGAGGCGAAACACATGTCACAGTTTGTAACACAATAAATGGAATAGTTTAAGTTATTTAAAATTTAAATCGATCCATATTACATTAAACATCTTTGAAGAGTCGTACGGAGAGCGAGTAAATCGTGACATGCATACTAAAAAATTTCAATTGGGCTTTTGCACATAACAACCAGGACTTCCTTTATTAATTACAAAATTTGGTAATCATTGAAAGCTGCCATCTTTAATTATTGTTATTGTATTTTATATCAGGTCTGTCGAACAATTGAGTGGGCTAGGAGAGCGGGAGCCAACACAGCGAGTCCGTGGAAGGAGTGGGGGAGCAAGCAGCGGGGTGGGAAACATAACGGGTAGCGGCGCGGGCGGCGGTGGACGATCAGCTCGGGGTCCATCTGCGTGGGGCTCCATCTCACGTGTATTTGCCAGATCAAGACACCGTGGAAAGACGAGCTCCGGGGCGCACGATTGCGGTAAGGCTATTTTTTAAATCAGCTATTTAAAATCTCTCATTTTTTAACATTTTTTCCAGTGATCAGTTTTGGGATCCCGAAGCCCCATATCTCTTAATAATTATGAATACCGAAATTCTCCTAGGATCTCAAACAATTGTTACACGATTTTATGGTGATGAATTCGAAAAATTGTGAATTGCAAAATCCCGTGATCACAAAAAAGAGTCCGATATTGGATGAACTTATCACGACAACTGTATTTTTTACAGTAATAATAGGTCAACATTGATTTTAAGACGCATCCCAAATTCGGACAGAAAAATAAGAAAAAAATACATGGTGTATAATGAATGATACAAAGTTAATTTATTACTTTGTGAAACAAACCCTGTATACCAATTGCACGAACATATTATATGTTAAGAGCATAAACCTCTAAGGCTGTAGTTATAAGTAGTACTAGATAATAATGATAATATGATGTAGGTTCAAACAACATAACGAATCCATTCTGGCGCATTTAATACACCTTTGATACGAAGTATGTTGCAGGAGCAGGTGTCTGCACGAACCTCCCGCAATAAGACGTATTGTAAGCACTTGTACCAGGCACATATCCCGCAGGGTATCATTTCGAATGCCAAGCAATACGCTCTTAACCCCCAAACTAGAAACAGCACATACTACTTCGAAATTATTTAGTCAACGTATAATCGAATTTCTAATGTTCACATCGAAAATTTATAACTACACTACATGGATTTTTTAAGTATTTATTTAGAATTGTGTTTTTGACAAATATCGGTTGAAAGTAAAAAAATGGTTAGTGGATTTTTTTATTCAAATGATTGAAATTATTGTCAGGCAAACATAAGCAAAACAGTATTTCTCAACACTTAAAAGTCACTCCAGGCATATTTTCGATCGTTTTGATAGATTGAAATTTTTTTATTAAGAAAAAACACAATATTCCTTTGTAATTATTTCAACTTTATTTATATAGATCAGGACCGGTTTCGGTCATGGCGAGCATTGCCATCTGATAAGAAATATAATTTAACAGTGCTATTTATACAAAAACAAAATATAATGGAGTTCTACCAAGTAAATGTTAATTCGATTAATAATACCTTTCCACCAAGTATTGACAGTGAACACCCAAAAAGTAAGAGATTTTTGAAGTTTATTAGTTATTCCATTTTGAATTATTAAGAATCTAAAATATACAACACAAAAATAATGCGTCTAATTGAACTGTATGTATGTTATAATTACAATAACGTTTATTCTAATTTACCGTTGAATTTTCAAAGTTATTTATAGAAAATAAAACAACAAATGATCAAACAATTCTGAATCTATCACTATCACTCAATCCATTACAAGAAGCTTATTTAATTAAGTTTGAAAAATTATTAAAATTTAAACTAATTTTATTTCAAGATTATTTAATAATCCCACATTTGTTACAGTTCCTAGAAAAAAAAAAAAAATCAATTTATAACATTTCAAACATTTTCTTTATATATTATATGTGTATGTAACAATTTTACAGTGGATAAAAAGATTTATCTTTTATTTTATTAAAACCAATGTACAGTGCAAAGCTAATTTAAGTTTAAACATGGTTCTGACGAGAGCTTAAAGCTGAAATAGCTATAAACTAAATTAAAAATGCTGGACTAAATAACATTGTTATTTAATTATGGTGGATTTTAACCAAGTTATTATCAATCTAATCGATAGATTATCGTAATTTTCAATTTCATTTTTGAGATTTAAAAAAATAAACTCCATTCCTCATTAGAGGTGTTCATTAGTATTATCACTCAATTGGTACTAGCATTAGCTCTGATTAACGATAATTAATAATTAACCTTAACCATTGTTTAACTCGGGCATTAAACGGTAACAGACCAGAAAGCTTGTGTATATCCCATTAACTCCACTGAAGGGTTAAAGCTCCCTGGTTGTTGTATGCCAAGCACAACTAGGTGCTGAGTCTTCTGACCTATGTACGTTTGCATGTGGGTCGACTTACGTATTACATAATACCATCCTTGTGGAAAGCTCTGTGCAAGGGATGTGAACCATTAAATTAAAAACATCCACTCGTCACTAACAATGGATTTCAATTAATTATTTAGTTAGTTATGTAATAAATATTTTTAGGAAATGTTAATTTAATGAAATTTATTTTTGTAAATAATTCAAAATAAATTTTATATTATATAATTGACTCATCTTGAAAATTACTTTTAATGAGTTGAATAATTATTTAAGTATTTTCCGCAAGAACGTTGTAAACATATTATCTTTATTATAATCTTGTTTTTTGTAAAATACTTAGAAATTGTTAAAAGAGGGATAGATTCACTTTAAATGAACAACTTCAATAGATACAATGTTCTTCTAGCGCAGGGTTTCTCAACGGTGAGCCATGTGGCCCCCCAGGGGGACTCAGCGTGTTCTAAGGGGGGCACAGAGATTTTTTTGTTTTGGGGAGCCACAACACAGTTTAGGGGGGCCACGGGTGTTGATAAAACGATGCAGTGAAGAGCATAATGGCGGACGTCGCGTAGCTATTTTTTGTAAATAAAATAAATTACTGGCATTCTAGATTCGAAAAACTCGGAAGAGCTATAAAAAAATGTGGGTTTTTGAAATTACAATTTGCATGGTAAGACAAAAGAATGGTATGGGGGCCACAGAAAAATAAAGACACTGAAAAGGGGCCACGCTCCAAAAAAGGTTGAGAAACACTGTTCTAGAGATAGGTCAAATATTGTATTATAACTAACGTCAACTTTATCAATCGTTAAGTCAAAAGAACACGGTAAAATTTTAACATCGAATAAAACAATTTTGATTTAAAACAAAAATAGCATTGCTTTTTTGTTTTTAGTCAAAATATATAAATCAAATTATATTTGCTGTCGCAGAAAGATGTTAAATCGAAAAAAATATGTTTTATAATCATTTTTCAGTGCACATCGTTTTACAAAACAAACAAATTAGTTAAAATAAATCGTTTCAGTGGTAAAAAAAAAAAAAAATTAACTACAGTTTTTTTTCCCATAATATGTTTCTTATTGTACATTCTTCGACGTAGCAAAATATTAAAGCTCCAAACTTGACTGGTTACAAAGTTGTGGAGTAAAGTTACTAAATTTGACAATAAAATATATTTGCTGGAAATGCCAGACAACAGAGAAATATCAACATTTAAAAAGTAAATGATGTAATGTTTGTGTTGGTATGATAATTTCGCTTATTTATATATAAAATAAATTCAATTTCTATTATGTAAACTACTTTTTCAGACTGATTTCAAGACTTTGTTTTTGCTATTCCGTAAAATTGTTGAAACAGCTGTTATAACAGTTTTATAAGTACAAAAATATGATCATGTATATGGCCTACAATAGCATTCATAGCTCAAAACCATAATAAACGCTCAGATAATATGTACTTGAAATAAAAAAGGTTACCATAAAAATCAGTGAAACGGTCTAAATCAACATCCATATTAGAATCAAAATATGTATGTATTAATGAATTTTATTCAACTTGATTTTATCAATTACACTACTATAATAAAACTCATAAAAAATAATATTGTATATTTATTTTTTTTACCATGTCCACT
Source organism: Himalopsyche anomala (assembly GCA_031772345.1). Taxonomy (NCBI): domain Eukaryota; kingdom Metazoa; phylum Arthropoda; class Insecta; order Trichoptera; family Rhyacophilidae; genus Himalopsyche; species Himalopsyche anomala. The sequence goes on from CM062835.1 coordinate 18,125,626, forward strand.
CCCAATATGGAGCATATGGACTCCTAATGGAGTTTATCTCAACAGAAATGTTTCTACGAGAACTGCTTGTTACTCAGTTGCTCAACCTCTCTTTTTCCAAAGAGAGTAGGAAAGGGCTAGGACAGGACAAGTGGTTAGCTAATCGCTCTAGATACTCCCCGTTCATAGGATAGGATGGGTGGGAGGGGGGAATTCAAGACATCACATCCATGCCTTTGAACAGAAATTCATAAATCGATATAAAATCAATTTATAAAACCGCACTTACCGGGATTCAAACCCATGCCCTCCGTAGCGGTAGCCAATGATGTTGACCACTCGACCACACAGGCGGCATTATATAATCATACAAAAATTAATCTTTTTTTTCAATTTTTTGTCTTAGTAGATTTCGATAAATCATGTTTTAGGAGTCAATATATTCCGAATTTAAAGTAAAATTAGTTAGGAAAAAAGTTTGTAGCTTTTTTAAAAAAATAAAAAAAACAATGTCTTGCTCTACATTTCATGAAATATATATTTGATTCACGTGTAAAAATATTCTTATAATTAGGTTAACTGCCATGAAAGAATATTTAATACTTTTGTTGGTGTTCATTTTTTTATTTAATTATTTTACGATACATAATAAAGGCGAATAGGTAGATTTGCCACAGTTTTTGTGATATTTTTAAATAAATAATAAAACACGATCCAAAGGTTGTTATCTCCGCATCAGTTGAATGGTAATAACAACTTGCCCGGTTGGCAGCTCAGTCGTAAAACCGGAATACGACCTGTAATACTAATAGTAAGCACGAATATGGAATTAGAACTATCTACGCCACTCACTCCAATGCTCTACGCCGTAGATGCTACGATGGCCCACGCTATATTATTTATGGCAAATAAACATTTTCAAGACACTTTTAACATTGCTGATAACACTTTGGTCAAATATACAAAATTCAAAATGAATTATATAGTACGGGTTTAATTTAATTATATATAATGTTTATTTTGTTCATGTCCGCTCCCAATGTTGAACATATGTTCTCCTAGTGAAGGTATCTCAACAGAATTTTTTCTACGAGAACTTTTTGTTATTCAGTCGCTCAACCTCTATTTTTCAAAGAGAGTAATAGAATAAAAAGGCTAGGACAGGACTAGTGGTTAACTAATCGCTATCTCTACACCCAATTATTAACAATCGGTTGGATGGGAGGGAATTTTTTTTAGACATCAAAAACACCCATGCCTTCGAACAGAAATTGATAAATCTATCGAAAAAATGGAACTCGAGCCAGAATAGTAATCGGTTACTACTTTTTATATACCAATATCATGTAGATATGTACATTCGATTTATAAATACACTTTATTATAATAATGAAAAGTAAACAGCTTTATTTTTTTGGAATTACCAAACATTCTGCATTTTTTTTTAATTCACTATGGAATATCACATAATTACATTGTTTTTTTTTTAAGCAAACTTCATTTCAATTTTCCTTTTCAGAGTCACTGTACGGTACAAGGGTGCCATGGTCAGCAGGGGCTGAAGCGGCCCTTCGAGAAGCTGCATCTTTACCTCTGGAGCGGTGGCGGGCCCCAGCTGTGCGAGCATGGCTTGACTTGGCCCTAGGAATGCCTCCTCATTACGGAGCCAAATGTGCAGAGAATATCAAGAGTGGAAAGGTTTGTACAGTTCTTGATTAGGCCAACAGATACTGATTGAAATGTTTTACATAAATAATACCAAAGCACAGTATTACAGTTCAAAACAGTTCAATATATTATAAGTTTATTTCAGTTTACTATGAATACATAAAAAATGCAATAAATTCTACTGAAAAAACTCTGATAAAATTTTCTTAAGAGCATAGAATATATCGACATCCGAAGCAATATCTTTAAATAGTAGATCGTCCAAGTAGAATTACAACTAGGGATTCTAAAGTTTCACCTTTTTTCATGTCCGGTTGCAGATACCTCTCCACTAAGTATTGACAGTTAACATTAAGATACTGTTTGACACTTTAAAACATACCTGAATTCTCGTTTTGACTTTTTATACACCGAAATAAATATAATATATAAATTCTTCTTCAGATATTCAATCTTTTACACATGACAAAGAATAAGTTAGTTGAATAAAGCCCCTATTAATATCCACACGCTCTCAAATATTTCTTCTAAACCTTTTACACCACAAGGGTTTATATTTCGAACCTTTTGTAGCCCAAACAATTAAGTCTTTTGATACCTTGTGCTCCAGTTTTGGAGGTTATAATAAATTATAGACTTTATTTTTATTATTACAAGGCCATTTTAATGTACGGGTTCGGTAGTTCACTGCGTTATAATAAATCTACGTAAATAATTGCACGTGTAACGCTATATTTTAACTAGATCAGGTTCAGTTTTTCGAAACAAAAACAAGATGAAACATCCATTATTTTTATCACGTGGCTGATTTAATCATTTTTAATGAAATTGTTTATTATTTGCTGTTAATTCATTTTATTTGACTAGTTGCCATTCTGAAAACAATTCAAAAGTTTGTCGGAAGTAGATTTATTTTTAAAAACTTACATGTTCTTACATTACGAATACTATTTTTTACGTAGAGTAGATTTCTTCGGAGCTTACTCAGTTGACTTCCTTGTTATTTTTTTCTATTGCTTTTAATATTGTACTATTTTTTTTCTTCATTGTAAAAGTTTTAAATTTATTATTTGTCAACATTGTGCAATGTTAATTAAATAAATAATAAATAAAATATAATAAAAAATAAATTAAATAAACAAATAAAATGAGTACATTTGGCTATGACGTATGCATATTTTCAATCAATGTACGCTCCTTATACTGAGATTATGGCTATCTAATGGAGGTGTCTCAACAGACTTTTTCCACAAGAACTGTTTGTTACACAGTTTTTCAACCTCTTTTTTTCCCTCGAAGAGAGAAGGGATAGCAAGGATAGGATTAGCACAGGACTAGCGGAAAGCTAATCGCTATGCCCCGTTATTTTAGGATTGGAAGAGTGGGAGGAAATTTTAAACATATCACAAACATCCATGCCTTCGAACAGGAAATCGATAATTCGATTGCAAAATACTGTTCGTACTGGGATTCGAACCTGTGAGGTCCGGCATTGAAGACAACGACATTGACCACTGTGCCATGGAGCCGACAAATTCAGCTTTTTACTAGTCCATTTATATTTTCTGTAACAATCCATTTATATGTTCACATGTTGGAAACGCTCGTGATGAATTAAACCGGTCCTGACCTGACCATGTGTAATTATAATATAAAAGTGTTTTTTGATAGCTTTTTAGCAAGAATTGGCAGTGAATATATGGTTGTCAATACTTTAAAAAAAATCCATTTCAGGTAATAGATTATTTTCACCTCTATTGTTAAAAATCTCTTTTCAAATTCTCTATTTTCGAGTAATTATCGTACTTGCAAACAATTGTGCTTCGAAACTGATTGATCACAATAGAGTATTACTGGGTTGATTACAATAATAATTTCAGCTTATAAATCATCGGCAATCTATTGTATGTATAGCTTTTGATAGCTTTGTTATAAATACAATTTCAATTGCTATATAAATAACGATGAGTCATTACTCATAACTATGGAAACACGTCTCCTGCGAATATCAGAGAAATTACCATACCATAATTTTATTCAAATTTCCACAACACAGCGCCACCAATAAACCAATACTATCATTATATTGGCAATATTTTTTTTTTTTTTTGTTGATAAATCTATCTTGTTGATTTATGCATATAACACTGACCATCATGCTTGATTTTTCAACACACTGTGTAAATAAAGATAAAAATTACTACGAATTATTATTTCATACACTTTTTGTTTACTTTATATTTTTCTATTGCGCCAAATATATTGATGTTGAATGAGAATTGACATCATAAAGACTCATGTCTTCGACCTCATTCGAATTCGAATTTTCAAAATAATTTCTTCATTAGATATGATGAAATTTTAAGCTCTCGCCTTACCACTTAGAATTTGGGCTAAAGAAGTTTAAGTGTTTTTTACCCACATTTTTATACAGTAGAACTTTGATATAACGGACAATTTAAAAATTGTTAAAATCGTCCCAATTATTTTACGCGTGCTTAAGTCCCACCTTTGTAAACAGTGTTGTGAGCATGATAAACACGTTATAACTTTCGCACTTCTTATAGACGGAACGTTACACTGACATTGACAACACTGGCTGTTGATTCAGACAGCTGCACAACAGTCTAATTAATTTTATACGAAGTGAATGGATGCATGTATTGCTACATTGAACAAGATTAAATTGTACACTACAATCAAATACAGTGTCGAAATACTACCGTTAAAAATGGACAAACTTTAATCGTATTTATTTTCATAATAAAAAATTCTCTTTCTAATTACTTCCATTTATATAACGGAATTCTGACTATAACGGGCAAACACTTCATCCGAATTACTCCTTTATATCACGGTTCTACTGACCTATGATTTCCACCAATAAATAAAACATAAAAGTCTTTAATGGACATATTGGTTTTATTTGAATCCACTAAAAAATCATGTTTTTTCAGAACCAAGCAAGACTTGTTTTTTTTCTGTGAAAATAATACTTCGCTTCTCGAAACCACTTTAAAACTCCAGCGAAATCGAAAAATCGTATTCGCTTTGGCAGCGATTTTCTACGTTTTTAAGAGCGAAAAATGTCCCAAAAAAACACTTAAGTATCTCAAAAACGGTACCAAGAGTTTCAACGAAAAAAATGACATTCGCTTTTATGTATCGTGAAATAATTTAATAGATAAAAATGATCATGTCATCAAAAATAAACAAATATTCTTTCTTATCAATTAACTTAACTATAACGGTATTTTTATCTATGAATTAAATATATATTTCATAAACTGTAGAATAAGACATTATATTAAATAAATAAAACACTTCTTTGTAATAACTTTAATTTGTTTAATATTATTATCAGTTTATACTGACAACTAGCATTTTCGTTAGATGAAAGTGTCAAATGCACATTTTTTCTTTTAATCGTTGTTGTGTACAGTTTTGAGAAGTAGAGTTCTTAATATAATTATATGTGTATTATGTTTTTAATGTGTACTTTTACCAATTACCTGTAAATTGTTTGATATACATAAATATTATTTATGACAGTTTGTTATAACGAATTTTATAAGAGTGATAAATAATCCTTCCTTTCCCCAAAACACTGCGAGATTAATATTGGCAACTTACCGCTAGTTGTGTTGAGGGCAAATGAAGTCAGAGAAATTTATTTACAAATAAGAGTTTTCGTTTTTCTGTTGATAACATTTTTCATTCTCGTCTACATGACAGTCGAACAATGTTATGTCAATCTTTTTAAGTTTCTTTTTAAATCACTAGTAAAGTTTAGCGTTAACTATATAAAGTTTTTTTTATTGTTTTTTAAGCTTTCTTTCAGAGTTTAGTTTCAGGCTCTCCTGAAAAGTAAGTTTTTTTTAAAGATAGTGTTGTTTGACTTTAAACCTTAATCTTATTATGATAGTATGACAGAATTATCCGTCTTTGAAATGAATCGTTAATGTTAAAATAATGGTACTACGAAATAACTCAAACTAAGGTAATCCTTTGCTTTACCTCTCGTTTTAAAGTTTGTATATGAATTCAAACATGAAACTACAAATCAATAAAAAAACTATTTTTGAATGATTCGATTCAAGGGTTCGAGCTTTTTAACGCTCATTCAAATAAAGAAAATACTCTGCTCGTAAACGCTTCTTTAATTGATAAAGTACTAACGGACTCCAGTTAGTCTGTGGTGATATTCATAAAACAGTGAACGGCTCTGCATTTCGCTGGCGGTAATAAATTGAACAAACTCACGGAAAAAATAACCGTAAATAGTGGTATAAAAAATATATGTGTAACGGTTACCGGAACCAAAAGCACCACTACTGTCGGCGGATAAAATCGGAAACTACTCACAATCACATGATGGCGCGCCCATAAAAAAAGACTCCCCAGCCAAAGTCGAAGCTTACCATAAAAAGATTACGGGTCATATTTCTTCTATCTAGCTGTATTTGACTCCATATGGGCCATTTAAAATTCAATATCATAAAAAGCTTTCCGCCAAAGTATCGTCGCATAGCGAATGGACATATTCGCGCATCCCTTTCGGAATTGATTTTTTTTAACTATGTTTTTTCGGCCATGTCTGCTCGCGATAAAATAAAGACTGTGTAAAGAATATAGTCTACTACAGGGTTTCTCAACGGTGGGCCTTGTGCCTCCTCCCTAGGGAGGCACAGCGTGTTCCAAGTGGGCTACAGAAATTTTTGTTTTTGGGAGCTACAGCACAGCTTAGGGGGCCACGGGTAAATTTTCCGAATTCCCTAAATTTCAGTGATTTTAGATTCGAAATTCTTGGGAGAGCTAAAAAATGGGTCCCACGCTGGTAAATTTGGGAAATTTGAAAATTCCTGGGTTTCTGAAATTCGATTTTTTATAGGAAGGAAAAACAATGGTATGGGGAACACAGAAAAATAAAGACACTCAAAAGAGGCCACAGACCCAAAAAGGTTTAGAAAAACTGGTCTACTAGAATAACATTTTAACAGAAGTTGTTTTGCTGGAACTGATTGATACTATTAGTTATCATACTGAAGGTAATAATTGCACTCTGAGCCAGGGGTGGGCTGGTCGGGCTCTCACGATCCCCTTGTTAATTTAAGAGAAAAAATATTCTTACATCAAATTAGTATAAAAGAAAATTATTTTGATCTTTGGCATTTACGGATTTCACGGATTGAATATAACAACAGTGAACATAGCCGTAATTATTCCATTTAACTTACAAAATTCATAATAAGGGGTACTTAAATTTGAGAATAGCCAAGCATGTTTTTGCAACTGCACTAAAAACGGCACTTTAATACTTTTTAAGTGCGGTATAATTTTAATCATAAATCAGTTTTACGTAATGAATGACGTTGCACTTTATGAAGCTATCTCTTTAGAGTAATCTAAATGTCGTAACGCTCATGTCATAAAACAATATTATCATAATGGAGGCCGTAAATCGCATGTTTCCGTTAGAAATTTGCCTACCATTTTGTCGTATTATCATAAGCTCAGCGAAATTCTGTACGACCCAATTAATACTCGCGTAAAGGATAAATTATTCGACCTTTATATTACTAACAGTTTACTTATAGACGAGTGTCTTTCGTTTCTTCGACCTGACTTTCAAATACAAAGGTAGCCATTATATTATTACACCACTTTTACTTTATATTTTACAAAAATGTTGTGGTTTTTTTCAATCCATGTCCACTCCCAATGTTACTTATGAAGGTATTTCAACAGGATTTTTTCCACAGCCTCTCAACCTCTCTTTTAAAGAAAAGAGTAGTAGGGATATAAGGATTTGGCAGGATAGGACTAGTGGTCAGTTAATCGCCCTCGCTACGTCGTGTTATTTTGTATATATAACTGGGAGGGAGGGAGAGAATCTTAAGAGAATTAAAAAAAATATGATACTTAGAAAATTATTTTACTGGGACTCAAATTCGTGCGATATGTCACGGAAGCCGACAACATTGACTTCTGTGCTGCGGAGCCGACATAGTAGTTTTGTTTAATATTATAATTTTGTTTTAATTCATTCAATTCAAATTATCTCGTAGTGTTTATACCTACACTTCTGCCTAATGAGTATCAAAGTGCTTTTATTATTGTTGTTTCCATATTAGTTTTACGTGGCTCAATTTTCGTTGCAAACACAGATAGGTTCAAACGTTTCCATTCCGTTGTTAAAACAACTCAGATTAAAGGGTATTAAAATATATATATTTTAGCGGTACATAAAAGTTAATCACCTGGCCTTTAAAACTAATCGAAATAAGCGATGATTATAACGAGGAATAAAATTGTTTGTGTTATTTATATTTTAACCTATTTGAAAAAATTTATACGGAATCTTTTGAGCTTTAAGATAAAATAATAAGTATTACAATGAATATTTTTTTTAATAAAATTAATTTTTTTAGAGTTAGCAAAGTGATATATTATTTGATTCGTCTAAGCCAGTATATATATTTTAGATGAACTAGAATACATTTTAAAATAATTCTGACCATTAAATTAAGCTTAAAATGTTATCAAGCATTTGTTTACCTTACCCTGAAAGGGTCACGATTAGAGACTCTAATTCGAGTATCAAATACTCGATACTCGAGAATACTCGTCCATTTTTTAAGTACTCAATACTCGAGTATTTTGAAAAATACTCGAGTATTACTCGTAATTTAAAAATGAAAATTTATTTCAAAATTTTATTTACTTATTTCAATATATATATATAAATATATAATATAATGTTAATCGTTGCGTTCAACCGAGTATATTCATTGTTAACTATAAAACTGTAGTCCACAGCAACAGAGAGAGTTTTTTCTACTGCGGGAATTATAAAAACAAAACTTCAAACCAAATTAAAATTTGAGTTTTATATGTTTTATAAATAGAAATAAATGTATTAATGAAATTAACCACGCTTATTTATTTATTTATCATCTATTTATATACACAAATTTCAATTAATAATATATATTTTGGTACATCTGAAATTACTCGAGTATACTCGAGTATTTGAGTATTTTAAAATTTTACTACTCGATACTCGAGTAGTTAAGAGGTCGAATAATTAGAGTCTCTAGTCACGATGTTACAGTTAAAATAATGTTTAACTGAAATATTTGAACAATTAAATGAAATACATCCAGTCATTGAATGCAAAATAATCTAATTATTTTTATCATTAATCATACAATTTCATGATTTTAAATAAAATTTAAATAATATCATTCAAGTTAAATCTATATTCAATTCAACCAAATAATGCAAAGGGCGGGCGCAATGTGATATAGTAATGTAATACATTGTTTTGCTTGAAATGTCTGCACATACGACTAGTGTGTGTTTTTGTTTCACTTGTCTCCATAAACGATAAGTGGGTAACGATCGGGCGTCGACCATAACAGCCGACGTCCTTTCGTGACTGTTCACAGCGCCGCGACGCCTTATCTCGGTCTACGAATCGTCGGCAAACTCAAAACTGAGCTGCGTCGACCGTGCCGACTCACTAAAACAACGCGATTCAAATTTACGTCAAAATTAGTTTTTTTTCATGTTGTTTCGGTCATAAAACCCAGCATACGAAATACAGTCAATGAAGCGTGAGGTTTTTTTTTACTACGTCCACTAAGTATTTGGATGCTTAAAATGAAAGTTGTCTAATGAACAAAGTTCTACTTTTTATACACTTGTTAAAATTTGACTTAACCAATACAAAGCAGTGCTTCTTTAAGACCAAACGGTTACGTGGCTGGACAACAATATTGACCGTGTAAGTGTGTACAAGCATTTAAGTTTTTTGCGAGTCAGTTCATTTTTACGTGCTTTTCGTTCAATTGAACAACGTTCCAGCATGATAAGTCGTCATAAAATGTAAATAAAATCAAGTAATATGGAAACAAAATTATCTTTTCGATGATATAACTACTGTAAGATACGTTGAAAATTTAAAAGTAGTTATCTGGACAAAATACGGAACATTACGAAGTGACTCTTTTATTTTCTAAAAACAAATAATCAGATGTTTCTTAATTACAGTGTTGTCAGTAAATCCTCAAATCAATTAGTCTAATGCCTGTTTAGATACAACGAATAGCTACATGAGCAAATGTTAGGGTGGTGGGTGTATTCTCTTTACCGAGAAAGTAAGTTTAAAAAGATTACCTTAGAAAAATGTATCTAAGTCGTTTTCTTCTTATGAAGGCATACATATATGAACATAAATGTATGGTTTTAAAGAATAAAACACAATGTTTTATACTATATTCACAGTTTTATCAAATATTCAGAACCGATTTCACTCATTGCAAGCATTTTTAACTAATTTTAACTGGATTTGGTTTTTAAAAATGTTCATTTTTAACATAATACTTTTCCAATAAGAATTGAAAGGATGGACATAGATATTAAGGTCTTTATGATAAATTTATTTTTTTTGAAATACATATATTAAAAAAATATATTTATTATTAAATATTGAAATCATAGTGTATTCATAAATTTTAAAAAAGTTTATTATAGTTTAAAAAAAATGCAATAGTCTTTCATTTTTTCTTTATACAGCGAAACTTTTTCAATATCATAATAATAAATTCACCTCACCCTCAAGTTGGAAACGGGGTCCAGTTGTCGCAGAATATATGTCAAATGCGTCCAAAGTTTGATTGATTCAATATTTTGCCATGACAAACAACATCATCCGGGTCGGAAAACAAAAAACAAAAACAACCAAAAAAACCTTTTTGCCGCGTGTATAGAAAACGGATCAATGCAAAGTTGTGTTATTTTTATCCCTTTCGGAACGGCTGCGATAAAATCTTTATCCCTCCATGTGCGCGGCATCGCACGCATAAAAACTTTAGCTGACCGCAATTTGTCCTTTGATTTATTACGCTTGATTGCTTCAGCTTTTGTTAATATTTCTATAACGCTAAATTACTGCTTATAGCTTTTTTTATTTATTTTATCTAATATTTTTTAAAAATATGTATATTTAACATTACAATTAGGCACTTTCAATGCGTCAAATATTTAATTTTTTAAAACAGTTCGAAGAAAAATTCAAGTCCGAAACTACATCACACACACATAATATGTAAGATCTCAAATATTAAATTTAAAAAATCTAAATTCGAAATTTATCTTGCTGTGATTTGAAAACAGACCACCTAATCGCTGAACGCTCTTATTTATGAGACCACAAAGGCCGACTATTATTTTATTACACGATCATATTTATAAAGATATACTTCTGTCAAAAATAATTTATTTAAAGAACTGTTTTAATCCTTTCTTCAACCTCTGTTTTTTAATATATAGTTAGAATAAAAGATAAAATAAATCAAAAAAAATGTATAATTAATCGCTCTCGCTCCCTGTTTTCGGATAGAATGAATAATAGACAATTTTAGACATCACAAATATCTGTGCCATTAAACATAGATCTATCACATCATCAAAATTAATTTTATGAAAATTTCCGTTCTGGGATTTGAGCCTGTGAACATCAAGGATTACAAAATTATTTAATTTAAGATTTCCATTTTTTTTTTATCTTCACAATAATTAAATTTAAATCGTTCAAATTATATATTGTCACTTACGACCTGGGTTTTGCCTTTTGGCATTTTCAGGCGTGCAAGTGCACGGATGAACTTAAATTGACATTTAGTAAATAAACTTATAATGTTTATGAATGTAATAAATGTATCACTATATTTAAACATTAGTTAGAACATAATATGTTAACTTTATTAAAATTCTTTATCCATTTATCACACTTTTTAACAGGACTTTGAGCCGGAACTGAACCGAAAACCAAAAACCGTTATTTTTGTTGGAACGAAAACCGAAACCGAACCGAAAAAAAATATCGGTCTCGAGAGAGCTAAAAGAACGAGTCACGCTGGTATTTTGAGCAAATCGGTAGATTCCTGAGTTTTTGGATTAAAAAATGTCGAAGAGCTAGACAAAAGAAAACCGAAAACCGGAAATACCGCTAATTTTGTCGGAACGAAAACCGGAACCGAACCGATATATATTTTTTTACTTGACCCGAAACGAAAAAAATAACGGTTCGAAGCCCTGCTTTTTAGTATTTGCCTAAATCTTAATTTTCTTTTTAATGACTAATATATTGTAAAAACCGGATATTTTATTAAATTCTTTGTGATAGAAATATTAACATTAAATTAAATTATTGCAAATAAGAATCTGCGTAGAGGTTTTTAATCCGCTGTATAAATCCAAGTATATTGCTATTTGTAATTAAAAACGAAATAACCACCCTCCTTATCCACCTCAGAATTTCAGTATATCTTTAGCGGGGTGTTAATATTCTAAGTCATGGAGAGTTTGCAGAGGCTCAAAAGCGTGTTCGGAATACCATTACCTGTTTACGCGGCACCCGGAGCCATATCAAAATGTAGAGCAAACACTGTATCAAAGACAGGTTTCCAGCTAAGGAAACGTGGGTGTATTTATCAACATAATCGAGTCAACTTCGAAATATTTCATATAAAACAGGCTTATGACTTAACAAGCGATAGGCAACATAAGATATAACACAAAATATATCTACATTAAAACCTTTTTTTTGTAATTAAGCATGCAATAACAGTCGATATATTTGTGTACATTGTTGGAAAATACAGCAATATACAGTCGAACTTGGTTATTACGAGGAAGATGGGACCGACTGAATTTTCCTCGTTATAATTATTATCTGGAGCGGCCACATAACACAAAAACTTTAAATTCAATCAAAGATACACAATTAGAATAAAGAAATAAAAAATAATTTCATAAAGAATATCAGTATTTTAACAAATCTATATCAGTGGCAGAAAGGTTGATTTTAACAAATAATTTTCATATTGGGTTTCTTTGAATTGATATTGGAGGCTAATTTCTCAATAAGTTTTCAACATTGAATGGTTGTTGAGCGAACAGTCTTTTAGTAATATATAATAAGTGTACCGGAAAAGAATGTCGTTTTTTTTATCGCTCTTCAATGAGGGATTAAAAAGTTGCCAGATAGGTGGAAAGAAGAATTAAATAATTTCCAACTATGGAAATTATTTAATCGAATATTCTTTGACAAATAAATGTTTTTATCGTATCAGATTGTTTCATTAAAAAAAAAGACACTTAATTCCGGTCCACCCATAAATAGTATAAAAATATCATGGATATTTCGGTATCAAAAAACTGCTGAAATATAAGAGTCCTTGTTTTAGTAATACCAGTACACATTGCAATTCCTATGTAACATGTATACATATGTAATGTTCGCACAGTTCATCAACATAGTCTGGAGAAGATAATTTGCAAAACATATTGCTTCACGAATAAAATAAAATAAAGCGCCTGATCTGAATGCCGAATGAAATTGAAATAATTTCCATCGCAAATAAATTTTGATTACTACAAATAAACAACCCTCGCGGGGGTGGGCGAAGAGAATTTTCCAATGAAATGAAAATTGATGACTCAGCCACGCTACGTAAGTGAGTTCCGGTCAATATGGGGGTACCTCTGTGGAATTCGCAGCGTTCCTCTTTCTGCGAGGGTTAATTTCGCCCCGCTGAGTCTACGGGGGTTGCGAAAGGAGTATGAAATCAAACTTCAAAATATCATTAGATAAAAAAAAATCTCTTAAAGGGTCGTCTGACATTTCCCTTATTTTCATTACATATTAAAAAAACAATTTGATATCGTATTATATTATTATATTTTGTTTTACATAAAATATATTTTTTTAATGTTAACGATAGGGCTATGGCAGGATTAGTGGTTAGCTAATCTCACTCGCTTTTCCACGTTTTTAGAGTATGATTAGTGGGAGGGAATTCAAGACTTAACATACATCCAATGTCTTCGATCGAAAACTCATAAACCGATTGAAAAATGTATTAAAACTATTTTTTTTATTCGAAATAATGACCTCTATAGACGAAGTCAGTCACATTTTATATTTTTAAATTCCGTTTCCCAAATACTAATACTCTTTGGTTAACTGGTACAATTTGGGCTCAAATTCTAAGCGTGTATTGAATTGTCGTTGAAGAATTACACGCATTCTGCTTTATCAACTGAGTAAACATAAAACGAAGCCTAAATTTACCAAATAAGAAACAGTCCTTTCGATGGATTCGGCGGTAACTTTGTGGAAGTTCATTTTAATATAAAATAAAATAACTTACTTAAGTACTTAAGCAAGCATTTGCAGAATTAGTTGTCTGAAGATGCCTCTGAAAGAAGCGAAACACGTGCCACATTTTGATACACAATACGTGGAATAATCAAAGTTATTTTTATTTTATATTAAGAAACAGTCCTTTAAAAGTTCATTTTTCACATCTTCCTCAAAATTAAAATTACGCAAGTGACTCAATTGTGTTCAATCAAAGTGACAACAGCTGCTGTGAGAAAGCTCTATTAATAAAATGCTTCACAAAGTTCACAAAAAAATATCATCTCACCTTAAGAGAGCTTTCATTATTTTTATAGTGAAAACGTTTCATATTTTTTTATCAAAACAATTGAGAAGATTAGAATCATAGCTCACATTCTACAAATATCGAGATATGAAAAAATCGCAAAAAAAACTATAGCAGTACTATTGTTTTTAGTTTTAAAAACAGTAATAATCAACACTATAAATATACATTTCGAATGAAAAACAAGACAAATACAGATTGCCGATGGTTCATTTTAATACCATATTTTATTAATTTCAAAATGTGAGCTCAACACCAATTGGCAGTGGTTACAAGATTTTTTAAAGTATTTATTAGAACACAAATATGTTTGTACATGTACAAGTATTAGTGCATTTAGATTCATTTGGCATACTTAACTCAAAAATGTCTAAAACGCAAAATGTTAGTTTTGATTCTAAGCGCCACAATTGCACCAAATAATTTTGTATCATATTAATTAATCAACATAAATTTTAAAAAAATACGAATTGCTTGTTTTGAATAAGTCCTAGTTTCGGTTACAACATTATCATATTTATTAACGACAAACTCTCACATTTACACATTTACAAAATACTGTTGGATTATAATATCAGTATCTATAAATGAAAATACATATTCTGAACACAATAGGAATTAGCCTATTATTAATTTTTACGCGTTTTTTTATAAAGTTTGTGTGCTGAAAGTAATACAATAAAATGTTCCATTGATAACAGTTGTAAGTGAAATGAAATGTGTTTTACTGGCCGAATTAATGACACCAAAATCTTTATTTTTCTTTATCTCAAAACTTTGTTTTTGTAAATTGACCCCTGTGGTTTTAAGCGCCCCGCATGACTCATATCTTTTGAACAATTTTCAGGTTTTTTAAATTTTTAAATTTAAATTTACTTTGAGTTTATCTCAATTGATACGATATTTGAAACCTTTTATTTTATTACTCGCAAATTACGCAAAGACTTACGAGTCTACATATTATCGTATGCTTATATTCAAAACTATAGATTTTTTTAAATATGATAAACAAACCATATTTTTCAAAATAATTTTATTATCATAGATGTTTTTGTTTATAATATATGATTTAATATAAACCAAATGTGTCTCTAATAATCCAGTTCATTTTGTCAGCCGATTGTTACAATAAATCACACACTTTTCCAATTTATTTAACGATGATAAAAAATGGATTTCATATTTCGTTATAAAAGCTTTTTCAGCTACATTTCTTTACAAAAAAATATGATTTTTCAAGCATTACGTATTTCGCAATGCCTGATATTACAACAATATTATTTGAGAGTGAAAGATACGACTAAGGTAGAAAGTGTTTGGATATTGTTTGACCAACCATGAGATCAAAAAGCGGTAAAATTAAAATTTATATGACTGTTTGCACTCTGGGCTTTGGTTAGGATTAACAGTTCAATGCTTTTGTTGGCCGTCTCGTATTGTTCATAAAAAAAACGAATTAAAAGTAGAAAACGCCGTAACAGTTGTATGCAAAGGTTTAAAGTATTTAAATATTTTTAGCCATTTTAACTATCAATGTGCACGGTTATTTTCACTCCAAACGGATGCATCTCAACATAAGCTCTTTTGGCAATATCATGAAGCGGCAAAAACAGTTGTTATATATTGAAATATTAATTTATGTCCACTCCCGCCAGCTGATTGGTTGAGTGGTCAACGTCGTTGGCTTCGGTTAGTAACCGACAGTTTTTAAAAATTGATTTTCAATTGATTTCTAGATTTCCGTCCGAAGTCATGGATGTTAATAGTGATTTAAATTAACTCAAATCATTCAAAAAAAATCTTTAAAACAAACCTAAAGAGAGCAATATTAGCTAAACGGCTAATCCTGTCCTTCTATCTTTACTCTCTTCGAAAAAGAGAGGCTGAGTAACTGATTAACAAACAATTCTCGTAGTCATATTCTCCACATTCAGAGCGGACGTGGATTTAAAAAATGTCCTCTTCCTGTATTTTAATATAAGTAAATATATGTTTTAAATAACACATCATGATTGATCGATTAAAAAGAAAAAAAATGTTGGAAAGTCTTTATTAAGGCGTGGTTATAATTAAATGTGTGTGGTTCTGGCTTTTTCTAATCTATTCAAATAATCTAAAATACACGACGCATCTTTTTGGATATTATTTGTTACTGGCCAACGATTACACGAGTGTAAATATCATTTACATTTTTTATCGCATTGTTTCGTTAATCGATATATTTCCAATTTTCTCGTATTTATTATATCGCCATTATAAATATTTACTATCAAATCTAAAATCGCTTAGTCGCTTATTTTCACAAGAAGACATACGTCATTAGCGATCGAATGAATCCAAACGATCTAATCTTTGTTACAAACTTATGTCACTCTTTTGCCTCTAAAGAATCATCGACAGCACTCAATAGTTTTCTCGCTCTTGCATTCCTTTTATAATAACAGGCAAAATGAGAAAACAAATGACTCGATGATTCAAATTATAATTGAACTAAGAGTAATGTGTTTTCGTACTCTATAATGCAAGAACTGCTTGCTACTATTTTTTTTCAAATAGAGTAGGGATAGAAAGGATATGGTTAATACATCACTCTCGTTACACCTCGTTACTTAAGATTGGAATGGGAGGAGGCTGTGAGGAGGAGACACCACAAACATCCAAGCTTCCGAACATAAGACTTTAAATCGATTGAAAAAAATACTGTTTTCACTGGGATTCAATCATCTGAGATTCACCACAAACACTAACGACATTGACCACTGCAATACTGATACTTTGCTAATAGCAGATAGAACAGGAAAAAAATGAATCGTCACTTTATAAGAATAATAATTCGAATCTTTTAAAATGGTGTTAATTAATAAATGAAAATGCAAAATCCTGAAGAGAGTCTATATTTGACAGTATTATAATTAAAGATGTATCGGACGAAAGTTTTGTTTTTTGACATCATAATTTTCAATGATCAGTTTTGTTTCGGTTATCAATAATAATATTTTAACACGCATTTATTTTGCTTGGTTGGCGAGCATTTTAAGCACAACATTCAAAAGTCACAGATGATACGAATTTCATAAAAGTAGTAATGCAACGACCGCAATAAACAAAATTGTTGACATACATTCAATGTTACGAGTTGAATGAACGATTCGAAAAGAGCGATACGCTTGGATTAGATTCGCATCTAAGTGAGTCATTCCCCAATGTCTACCTTTAGCTTAAAACTATAAATATTCTATATTCCAAGAGCAACGTTTGTTATTCTATTATTTATATGCAAAAAGGATAGTTTATAACATACAAATTGTTTAACTAATTAATTATAATACAATACACTATTCGGCTATCTCGGTCACACATCGTACCCATTTCAAATTAATTACTTAATAATCCTTACCCATATTATCCATTGATCCACTGTCCTTGTGTTAAAATTACTTACAATAATAAATAACATCTCACCCGTTTTATGTTCACCGTCGCTGAGCATAGAGCCAAGTATTCTGTAGGGTTCTGGATTCAAAATGTGCTGGAGTAAATTCGATGCTCAGAATGATATTTTCTGCCGGAAGAAGAGGAAATGAAACAATGAAAATCCTTCAGCAAGAAGTTTTCGAAAGTTTTCTGTTTTTAATTTATGTAAAATTGCATTTAATGACTTCTTAATATTAACTTATTATACTTATACACCATTTTATGAAAAGATTTTTGGGTTACTTTTATTATAAACAGTTATTTTCAATTGAATTATTTTCTTAGTTGAATTAGAATATCGACTTCATCATAACGAAATTATATCACACTCAACTATACCTATTAATGTTAAGTTAATGAACTACCACATTTTTTTTAATAAAAAAAATAATTTGTTATCATTTAACACGATTGTTTTAAATAGAATAGGCAGCTCACCGCTGCTATTTTTTTAAATATGGGATTTACCTTTTCTTATAAAAGAAATCAATTTTTATTCAGTACTATTATCGTTTCTCTTTATCCTCTACCTACGTCCAGTGGAAAGTAAAAGACCCCAACGTCCATTTTGTTATTTATAAGTCAAGAATCTGAATCGATGTTTACTTTATTGATAAATAACCTCACTGCAGTTATTCCGAAGATGCTACTCAACGAGGAGTACATGTTACAATCAGTGGAATAACTAAGTTCTTATACTTAATTTTATAGTACCTAAAATATTTTCAATTTTAAATGTTAAAACCATATGTTTTACTTTTTTCAGAACCATAATTGGTTGCGATATATATGTCTTAGTATTTATCTAAACGAGCTGACTTTTATTCAATCTTTCAACATCATTATTTTGATAATAATAAGCGTAGGTATGGTCTGGTGCATGGGTGTTTGTGACGTCTAAAAATTCCCTTCTACCCTTCCGATCCTTCAATAACTGGATGTACCGAGAGCGATTAGTTAATCATTAGTCCTGTTCTAGTCTTATCTTTCTATTTCTACTACTCTCTTTGGAAAAAGAGATGTTAAGTGACTGAGTAAAAAACAGTTCTCGTAAAAAAATTCTGTTCATATACCTCAATTAGGAAATCATATGCTTCACATTGGGAGCGGACATTGATCAATAAATAGGACATAACTAATACTTAGGTTATAGCTATCGCTATGCCTCTTTTTTAGGATCGAATCGGTGGGAGACCATTTTTACGTCAGAGACATTCGTGGCTTTGAATCAGAATGTTTTAATCGATCGAATCGAATTGTCCGTTCTGGGATTGGAATCCTTGGACTAAAAGAAAAAGACGACGTCGACACTAGACCTGAGCTTCCTTTTAGAATATTATTACGAAAGCGCTGTCTTAATAATAACGATATATATAATGCTTAAGTTTCACTGAAGTTTATATACAACGCAAAGGTGCCTCAAACCTTCGGACTGTTCGGCTATAAGCTCGGCGTTACTTCGCAGAACCCCATTTGAGGAACGCTTATCGAAACATTATAACTCATCGATAACGCTTAAATATACGTATAAATTCCACTAAAGTTTCCATTCAACGGAAAGGTGTCCCGAACCATTTGACCACTTATCCAGGTGGCTTAAATTCCACGAATATTTCCTACGAAGTATGGCTGGAAAACATTGTACGCGCACACCTGCCGCAGGTAAGCCCAGAGCCAGGGGAAACATATTTCAAAATGGGATATGTAAATATTGATTAGCAGCTCAAATTAGCTCAGAGCCAGTTACTAGTAACAGACTGTAGAATTATGGCTGCTATACTATACGACCGCTTTCACTGGTTTACGATTCAGAAAAGTTGCATATGGCTGAGTATTTTTGTTTATTGACGTAAATATTCAGTAATATCTTCACGTATTTAAATTCATTAAAATCATTTTGGTTTTTATTTGACTTTCTGACATTATTTAGTATTTGATATCTAGTATATATAATATGAGGGTATTACTTACAAAAGTGATACCTTCCATGAATGTAATTTAGAAGATAAAAATAAATTTTGCAAGTATTTTTAGAAATCTGTTTCAAATATGGCTCGACTACATCCAAAATATCATTCCAAAGTAATGTAAGATTAAAAATACTTTTAAAATGTACATTGTTTTTCAAAATGAAATTCAAGTTTCATTTTTTAACCATTTTGGAATAAGCCGTATTTGCAAGTAATACCCTCATATATTATATTAAATAAACAATATTTTTAATCTCAAAAGCACTCTTATGTTGCCAACTAAACTTAACCTAACCTTACCAAATATAACTCAACCTAACCACGATTATGAATTACTATTTTTTAATACTGATATTTCTATATTTATACTGATCAAATTTAATATTTATATTGACCAAATAATAAATTTAATCTTGCCATTCTTTTAATAAAATACTAGCAATTAAACTGATTAAATGTCCAATTAAACTTAATTGTATCATTTAATTTGTATCGGTATTGGCAACATTGACGTTTGAATGACAGGCAATAATACGAGCGAAATTAATATTAAACTTCAAGCATTACATTGCAATAAATCATTGAAAATAGTATACACAAAAAAACGTTGGTTTTGAAATGATCACATACGTCCATGTTACAAAAAAAATGTTAGTAATATTATTTTACATTTAAAAACTACACACATACTTTGGATAATATGATATTTTGAAAAAAACATTTTGAATACTTCCCTGAATCCCTATTTTCCGACTTGACATAGGTGGACCACTGGCTGTATTAGGCGTTTTCATTACATTTACATCAACCCTTTCACATTAGATATATAAAAACAGAGTATTAGTAAACATATATTTAACCGTGCCTTCATTCTTACTCTTTCCAAAAGAAGAGCTTGTTTGAGTGTTTGAATAGCAGAATGAATCCATATGATCGACATTGGAATTGGATATAGTTTTAAAAAGTTCTACTTTCACTTTCCGGCCATGTTTTATGTTCAGGTTAGCACCGCAAATTTTTCACGTAAATAATGAAAGTTCGTCTGAAGTTTCCAGTGGAAAAGTCGGCCCAAGAAACGGAGTTGTTTTATCGAAATTCCTGACACTGTTTCTTATACGCTTTTACCGACGTCACAACTAGAGCATCCAATCAATCCCGTTCAATTTTTTGATCTCGAAATCCTGGGATTGACATGGTCGCGATCCCGGTATTTTGGGATTTTTGGATGGAGAAATTTTTAGCAAATCCCGAAAATTGACACGAAAAAAAAACTATGGATTTGAAATTCCTCGGTGAGCTAAAAAAAAAAAACGGGTTTCTGTGACAATCTGGAGAAAAAGTATACCAAATCGAGGATTTCAAATTCCTCGGTGAGCTAAAAAAAAAAACACGAGCTTCTGTGACAATCTGGGGAAAAGTATACCAAATCGGGGATTTCAAATTCTTCGGTGAGCTAAAAAAAAAAACAAGGTTTGGAGATAATCTGAGGAAAAAGTATAGGGAATTGAGGATTTCAAATTCCTCGGTGAGCTAATCCCAATCCCGGGATTGGATACCCACGTCACAACAAACAAAAAATAAAAATATTCCATGTATATGTTAGAAATATAGTATGCACTTATTCAATGTATAAATTAAGTACAATATAGTAATGTTAGCTATAGTACGCACAATAAAACAAATGAACACTTTAACACTTCCATTACTATGCAAAAAAAGCACAAGCTCCTGAGCTGGGTATCCGTTACACACCAGGCAAATGGGAGTGAATCATGACAATTATATAACACTACTACAGCAGTACTACATATAATTGTCATGATTCGATCCTGTTTGCCTGATGTGTAACGGATACACAGCTCAGGAGCTTGTGCTTTTTTTTGCATAGTAAGGGAAGGGTTAATTGGTCAATCTGTACATTTACTACGTAGACTTTAAAATGTTCTCGCGTGCAGTCATGAAAATTCCAGTCACTCAAATTCTGTGCGCGCACAATCACGCAGTTGTTGCGTTTAATGCTTCTTTTAGACCAGCGATTTCCAACCTGGGAGGTGTGGACTATTGCAAAGGGAGGCGTGAAGACTCCAAAATATTTATTTACTCTCCAAAACGTGTCTTTATTACCATATGAAATAAAGGATGGGGAGGCGCGAAGATATTTTTTTTCTTCAAAGGAAGGCGCAGTAACATAAAGGTTGGAAACCACTGTTTTAGACAAATCGAGTATGCCACCGAATACAAAACAACCTAAATACGACACACAGTATTCGGCCGAGCGATTCGAGCGAGTGAGTGACTAGATACCGTTTATATTTCCTCCGCCAAGAAGATCCTTCACCATCTGTAGCACTGTCTCAACAAAATGTTGACTTTACATTGAATATAACAAATACAGCCGATGAATAAATTAAATGCTGTTATTGGGAAAAAAATACATTGATCCGAGAATGTCTTCAATGTTCGTTCATTTCAGGGGTAGTTTTTTTATTTGAAAAATAACACTCACATGTTTTTACTCACCCTTCAAAATCCGTCTTAACGTTTAACAAATAATTAATAACACTCTTATTGCCTCCTCATATGGACTCCTAATGGAGTTTATCTCAACATATGTGTTTCTACGAGAATTGCTTGTTACTCAGTTGCTCAACCTCTCTTTTTCCAAAGAGAGTAAGAATAGAAGGATAGGGCTAGGACAGGACTAGTGGTTAGTTAATCGCTCTCGATACGCCCCGTTTATAGGATAGGACAGGTGGGAGGCGGGAATTCAAGACATCACACACATCCATGCTTTCGAACATAAATTCATAAATCGATTGAAAAATCAATTTATAAAACTATCCGTACCGAAATTCGAGCCCGGGACCTCCGTAACCGAAGCCAACGACGGTGACCACTCGACCACACAGGCGGCAAATTTTTATTGAACAATATACCGTTACTGCTAAAAAATTAATAAAACCGATTGTACGTTTCATTCTTAATACGATGTTTTCTCAAAATAATAAATGTATAAATATAAACCGTTTAAGTCGCGAAGCTTTTATGATTATAATCATGTATTCTTTTCGGTTATACATCTATTACTCTTTGTCACGCAATCTTTACTTTTGGCTGATTTGTGCTTATTAAACAGTCTGTACATAAATATATTCCATCGCATTGTCCTGAATAAGTAATTTCTCATAGGAAAATTCTTTTATTGCCTTGAGCAAAGCAAATTTAGCGCTTTGGATCCATTTTGAGAGGAAACACGGACAATGCCGAAAGTGTGGAGAGTTGGGCGTTATTTTAGCGTGGAATTGAAACCACATAATCTAGCTAGACGGCATTCCTTCCAATACAATCGTTAAAAATAATTGCCCCGCATTACTAATAGAATGTAATTTAAATAATAATATTGTTTAGTATTTTATCCGAAAATTCTTCCTGTCAAATACTGAGACGTGTAAAATATTCCAAGAAGCTCGTTCAAAAATGCCAACATAATAAACGTCTGGAAATAATTGTCAGAATATTCCATTTTCAAAATGAAATTTGTTGAAAATTGTGAACAGTGTTGTTATATAAAAATATGTTAATTTATTTATTCATTATTGCATAAGCACAATTTAATAGTTTTAGACAAAATGGAATTGTTAATTAAAAAACCTTTAATATCAATAATAACCATTTTCAGTAATGAACCAAAGATACAACAGTTGACATCAAAAGTAATCAAAATTAATTATCGATTTTTATATCCCAAGTGTGATTTTACTGAACTAACACCACACCATAGAATTTTGACAGATGGCACTGCCATCTGATAATTTTTTGTAATAACAAAAAGGTTATCTTTTATTTGAATAAAGTATTTCTAGTTATTTATTCAGCATTTCTCGTACTGGAACAATATGTTAGAGAAAAGTTTTACGTAATACGGTAGGATTATTAAAATTATTTTTATCAAAATTTTGTTACTCGCGAAAAAAGTTTTTATACGAATTTTAGCATCCAGCGCATACAATGGAATCTGCTTTCAGAAACACAAGTAACAATATTTACAAATTGCCATGCAATCCGTAATGCACACGTACATCTAGCTGTCAGTGGTGGCACATTGCATCGGCAATGCAACACGTGCACACTGCGAAACAATTCAAGACAGCTTAGGGGGCGGCATATTTGATAAAAATGCTGTGTCAGGCGGAACAGTCGCATTTGGTACATAACAAGAAAACACGATAAATCTATGGTTCACGTTTTCTTAATATGTTAATTATATAAATCTACGGCGTGTTAATGTGGCTTTACAATGGTTGTTACATAATTTATTATCTATTTTATTTTGAGTAGTAAATGTCGAGTGTAATCAACATCGTTGGTTTCCGCGACGGACCCATCCTTGTACGAACAGTATTTTTTCAATAAATTTTTCCATTTATGTGTTGTTTACATTAACCATTGGCGGATCCAAGGGGGGGGCCATGGGGGCTATGGCCCCCTCCTTGGGAGAATTTATTTTCCATTTTTATGATTTATTAAAACTTTATTTTGAAATGGGCTCTTTAATTGTTTAGTTTACTATGTTTTATAGAATACATACATACTTAATTATGTATTGACTATTTTTATATACACCCAATCTTTTTTTACGCGATACATTGGAGGAAGGTGGCGCGTAAAAAAACCTCACTTTCATATGATTTGATAAATCGGTTCCAAAAATCAAAATATCGCGTAAAAAAGTATCAAAAATGTATGAAAAAAAAATTGTTCCTCAAATTAGCGCAAAAAATATTTTTTTACGGAGCCGTCCAAAAAAATCGCGTAATTTCAAAATCGCGCAAAAAAAAAATCGCATAAAAAAGGCTTACATCTATTTTTTAATGTATTATTTATGTATCATGATTATTTTCAAATTGAATGGCCCCCTCCTGGGACAATTTCTGGATCCGCCACTGACATTAACCCTCATTAATTGTCTGTTAATATTTTTCTAAGACTAATTATAATAACAAAAAAAACATCTTCATAACGTCCAATGCGTTCGTGTTCTTGTTTTAAAAATAGCTTGACATTTATTTTATTTAAAAATAATTTTCGAAAGCAAATGTTTGACTGATTTTGATAATAGTCAATTTTTATTTTTCCAAATATAATATTTCAAACATCATTGCTATATTTCTTTTTTTAAATAATTTTAAAGACAAGATGTTCGACTGTCACCCATAAACAAAAAAAAACCTCTTTATGAAAGGTGTGAGGTTTATAATGTGGTAAACATATAGACTCCTTCGATTAAGTCGAGATTCGGCATACTTTAAAGTGAGGTGAGTCAAGTTATCAAGAAAATAAGATTTCAAAATTATCAGAGGGTCATAAATATGCAATTTATTTATGGATTTTCCGGGTAAAAAACGTGATAAGCTTAAGGGTTGATGCCTTAAGAGCCCATGTAATGGGTCGGATGTGGCTAGCAAGCCGCGGTTTTACTACCCCTGAATTAAATGATTGTTAATAAGAATTGCTCAAAGGCACAATTTCATTCTTTAATTTTTCTCGATTACAACCAAAAAGAATTCATATTTAAAAATAAAATGTATATTTGTACTAATTCTCACTTTTATTTAATAGGATGAGGACCGGGTTTGCTCATGACGAGCATTATCAACAAATGAGCGAAACCAGACCTGATATTATTAAATAAAAGTGGGAATTAGTACGAATGTGTACATATTTGTTTAATATAATGCCTTTTCACCAAGTATTGACAGTTAACACCCTTAAAGTGAACAAAGAGTACATGTAAAATTAAAATTAAAATCGGTTTATTTCTGGTGACATATTATAAATTTCTTTGTCTTACTTGAATTGATATTTAGTTATAGATTTTTTACGCCAATTTTTTTTATAACCGGTAATTAATTTTGTTAATAGTTTAATGGAAAAACATTTTCATTGCACTCCGAGGGCCATACTGAACCTTACAACAACCCTGACCACTGCACGGTACTATTTACGTCGTGTACATTAATAATATGTCACAGATGGCACTGATCCTAGAACATTCGTTATTTATTTTTCGCGACATCCATTTTTGTTTCAGTCTACCCGTATATGTCTAAATAATACGTACCGTATCGAAATCGCTTTGTAAATAAATTGTTTTAAATTGGTCACCACGTTTATTGCTGTTTCCAAATGCGGATTTATATCATTAGAGTATGCCAACATTTATTTTGTTCGAATTTTAAATTCATTCCATAGTGTTATTAAATAGTTACTAATATTATTACAATTGTTTTATCATAAAGATTTTTTTTTATGAAAACAATGAAAATACGGAAATGGTATTATCGATAACGTTTAATCTAAAAGCGTGTTCACACAATCGTTGTTAATTTCTTATTTTCGTTTAATATATTAATTATAGAAAGAACAAAACAATTACTTACAAATGAATTTAATAGGAATTACGACGGCTTTTTGAATCGGATTATAAATTACGTACGAATAATATTTTTAGAATACGGATTCTGTATTGAGTATTTCAATAATAGATATTTCTCACTAATAATTGGCGGTCGATTGTAAGCCAATCGCTCTTTTATAAAATATAAAACTATTTTCAACGTGCCACAATGGTTGGCAAATCGTATATATTATATATTGATCGTTACAGTAAACCACGCTTACTCGAATTGTAGTTTTTGTCCTATTTTAATAAATGAATTGATTTGCTATTTATGATTATCAGATTTTATTAAAATAGTTGACAGAAACAATTACTTAATTAATTAATACATATTCTAAGGCTAAAAAATTACATTATCTTTTTGAAAACATTGAATTATATTAATGATAAAATTTCTTCGAAGGTTATTACAAAATATTACAAAAAATAAATTAAATTTTCTGTTATGGAATCTGCCTTATTAAATTTTCTTATAAATAGTAGAATATATATAGAATTTTAGAACAAAACAATTTAGAAACACAAAAAGAAGCTACAAGTTTGTACGCGCAGACTGCTCCAAAAACATTCTTCTACAAAGTATTTAGAAGAAACTTTTTCCTTAGATACAAGCCTTTGCATATCCTTGAAGTTTATTTGAATTTCGAACTTTTAAAGTCCAGTGACGTGGCTGCACATTTTAAGTGTTTTCATGCGCATTAGCTTACTTCATCGGCGTACTAAAATATCCCATCACCAAGGCTAACATTAAAAAGTTTTATTTTCTTTTTGGGTTATTTATTGAAGTATACAGACATTTTTTTGTACATGAAAGAACTCCATAATTTATTGGAAAACATTATTTTAGCCTTTAATATACTTTAATTGATTCAGTCAGGCCAATTACACAGTGGGCAACATCATTGGCTTTCTTGCCGATTCCTAGCACGAAGAGCATTTTTCAATCGAATTATCGATTTCTGTTTGAATGTGTTGATGTTTTTAATGTCAACATATTCTCCTCCTACCATTCCAATCTTAATTATTTTCGAAATATTATTGTTTAATATTTACGTTAAATATTATTTATAATTTATGATTTTGAGTAAGGGTGCTTGATGGAAGAGGGCTTCAACGTCAAATTAGATTTTTTTAACTATTTTTTTCCATTCTTGGCTACCCACATAAAACAGTTACTTTACTATATTTATTTTTAACCTTTTTCATCTATGAAAAGTGATGAAACAGACTTGCGTACTTAAGTCATTTTATTGTATTAGGTCAATATGCTTTATATTGAAAACAGTCAAGTTTTACTTTTATATAATTAAATTTCGATCACTAGTTTTTCGCCTACATTTACTTTGCAGATTTTTTTATCTATTTTTTTATATAAATATAATACTCATTTATTTTATATGGCCAGTATTTTTTTAAATAAAAAATTATCAAAGTCAGTAAATTCATAACACTATCATTAGCACCACTTCTATGGAATAGAATTCAGACGCGGCATTGTTTTTCTTTTCGTTCAAAAATTAGTTTGCGTCAGTGCCGCACAGCAGCAAAACACTTTTGGCGCTCTTATTTGTGTAGGGGAAAAATGCGGGAAATGGAGTGGTCTAATGGTAAACTTTTGCATCGCAGATTTTCCTGATACACCGCCATCTGTAAATTTGCGTTGTAAATAAGCCAAATGAATGTGTATTGCATATTGGCTACATTGTTTTTTTTAGTGAGTCGAAATGAGAACAAATGACTGAAACGGAAAGATAATAATATTTAACGTTTATGAGTGTTGTGTTTTTGAAACAATTTTCGCAATAAAAAATTCTGCACTGAATTTCGAATAATATTCAAATATTGTCTATGCAAATTTCAGCGTGGTCATAACTAGAAAATCAGAATTAATAAAAAGTGATAGCTTACAAATAATATTAACAACATGTTTTAATGCCTTCAGGGTCGGCGCCACCATACAGGCGAAATAGGCAATCGCCTAGGGCGCAAATCATTAGGGGGCGCATAAATTGTGTAACCAAATTATTTTTTATAATCTAATAACAAATAATAGTACGTTTTTTTATGCTTGTATTGGTTCGTTATTATCATGTACCGTATTCTATATACTCCGAAAAAGAGAGGTTGAGCGACTGAGTAACAAACAGTTCTCGTAAAAATTATGTTTAGTACCTCCATTAAGAGGCCATATGATCCACATTATAAGCGGACATGCATATAAAAAAATATTCCAGTTTGTTTAAAAAAGGGCGCGCCAATAACCGTTGCCTAGGGCGCCAGATAACCTCGCGCCGGTACTGAATGCCTTGCACAAATTTCAAAAAACTTTTTACATAATATAAAAAAAGATACAAATAAATTATTGTTTTTTTAATTAAGGATTTGTCGGTCATACTTTCGTCCAATCGATTGTAGAGTCTCAAGCTTATTATTTTTTTTAGTGTATTCCATTATAAGTTGATTTTTCAATCGATTTATGTATTTTCATAGCATGGATATTTGCATAGCACAATGTTAATGTTCTTTCATTTTGATTTTCTAAAAACTGTAGTAAACGGTAGTTGGTCAGTTATATACTAGTCCTCTTCTAGCTCAATTCTTTTATAGTAACCCACTCTAGTTTTGTGACTGAATAACAATAAGCATTTATAAAAATCAGTTCTGCTAAGATGCTCCATAAGAAATCCGTATACTAAAATTAGAATTTGACATATTTTTTAAAAATATAAGAATAATAACCTCTAGCACTGCAGTGCGGGCGTGATCTGCATTGGTGCTGCAGAAAGAAAGAAAGAAAGAGAATTGAAATGTGTATTTCACGTAATCTCCATTTAAATGGGATTTCTCATAGCATGAATGTTAGGGAAAAAAACATGCGAAACGATAATAGACAATTCGTGCAAGAAAACTTCATGATTCATACAGTATCATCTTTAGATCCATTAAAAAGAAATTACGTAAGTATTTACATTCTTTGTTCTGAAACGATAAAATTTAAGATGAAAGTAAGATTTTATCTCAAATTAATAATACCCTTGTACTTTTCTTCAAAGCGATAATAAACTTAAAGGCTTTGAAATGTGTCCCCTATTTATAAACGAAAGTATTAATAACATTAGCATGGATAGCATCAATCCTTGCTATTTAAATTGAATAAGGGGAAACTCCGGGCTTTGAATACAGGACCGGTTTTACAAATGTGCCACTTGTTGGATTGCACAGGGTTAAAGCTGCGTTTGTAGGAAACAATGGAAAATTATGAGTTTACTAACATTTATAAAAATATTCGAATATTAAAAACGTGGTCAGATACCAACATTTAACAAATTCGTGTTTGGAATAAATCAATATAAACTCGTATCAAAAAATAAATAATAGTTTAATTCTGTAATGAAAAACACTTCTTATCACATTATGACATTCAATGAGTATTGTAAATTTTCTAAAACGAACTACATTATTATGATTTTAGTACCATATTCACTCAAATCGTGGAGGATATGAACTCCTAATGAAGCATATTTCAACAGACGTTGTTCTTATGAAAACTGCTTATTTCTCATCGTATAAGAGTAGTGAAAATAAAATGATGCGGCTGATACAGGGATAGTAGTGAGCAAGTCCTTCTCATTACAACCCATTTTGAATCAGACTCAAATTATTAAATACGTGGTGCAGCGGTCAATGTTATTTGATTCCGTGACGGATTTCACAGGTGCAAACAACATTTTTACAATCGTTTGTTATTCCTAAGAATCCCTTCCCAATTTTCTAATCTTAAAAAAACCTGGGTTTTAGCAAGAGCGATTATTATTTATTTATTATTCTATCTCTACTACTTGAAAAAGAGAGGTCGAGTAACAAAGTAAGAAATAGTAATCTTTGAAAAACTTGTGGGGATACTTCCATTAGGAGACCATATGCTCCACATCAGGAATTAGTATGCGATGAGAAAGTCACAACATCAGTATTCTTATCCAGGATTAAGACGAGTGATGAAGCTATACTGTAAAACTAAAAGTAACGTATTTTTACTCACTGCGACCCTGTAATATAAAGGAATTTACTGAAGCTACAGCTACTGCCATCTGTTGCATTAAAACTAAATTAACTTTTTCTTTAGTCCGCTTAAACAAAATAACTTAACATTTTTCTTGCTTGTCTAGTCAATTTCATTCGAGTTGTTTTTTTACCATCGCATTCTTTCCAGTCTGAACTTCTTCCTTTGATGTTTCAAAACAAACTAAATTTTGCTTTCGGAATAAATCATTTTTTTCAACTACTAGTATCGCAAGTCATTGAACACTTCAAACAATTTATCCGCTCTACCGATGTCAACAAACAAATTTGTATTCATTCCACTTTTTTGTTACGGCTTCATTTGATTTTCGAAATTCAATTAATTTAAAAATGCTGCGTCACTCAATAGTTTACACCGAAATCATCAACAGATTTTCATTAATTAATTAAACTCCTTGACTATTTGTATAGCCCAAAAGCATTTTTGGTAACATTTATCATTAATTAAGTCGATTGATTACGTCAATTTATATATATCTAAAGCTCTTAATTTCTAATGCCATTATGAATAACATCAAAGTTTTATCCCTGGGTCTTGGTTTTTTTTAATTATTGTTTGTCACCTTATTATTATATAACTGGTATATTAAATAGAAAAACTCTTTCCTTACGACATTAAAATGTAAACATCAATTGATCCCTCGAGAGATCAAGTGAGCTAAGTATAATAGTAAAATGGTAAAACTTTTCTATCACGTCGTAACTTAATTACAATTTTAGTGGACTACATATTTTTTTATTTTATGGATAAAACACTATTTCAATGTATATTTACTGAGGTCACTTCACTTTTATGATACGTTAAGACAGCGATTTCTAACCTTGGAGGCGCGAGCAGTCCAAAATATTTATTTACTCTTTAAAATGTGTCTCTATTACTATATGAAATAAAGGATGGGGAGGCGCGAAGATATTTTTTTCTTCGAAGGGAGGCGCAGTAACATAAAGATTGGAAACCACTGCTTTAAGACATTTATATTAAAATATCATTTGGCTCACTTCACCTGCCAGGGGTTCAATTAACAATAACACAATAAAGGAAGGGACTTAAATGAAATTTAACTTAGAAACAATCGATTAGTAACGGTAATCCGTAATATTTTTCATGAAGAATGAAT
Organism: Himalopsyche anomala; assembly: GCA_031772345.1. Taxonomy (NCBI): domain Eukaryota; kingdom Metazoa; phylum Arthropoda; class Insecta; order Trichoptera; family Rhyacophilidae; genus Himalopsyche; species Himalopsyche anomala. The sequence continues at coordinate 18,156,893 of CM062835.1, forward strand.
TTGACGTTTACATACCAATATGTATTCAAAAACGTGAGAAACTTAGATGGGAGATTAGGGAAGGATTTATTAAGGAATTTTAATCATAAAGTTTATCAAAACAAACTCACATCGATACTTCCATGTTTGCTCTCAATTTTCGGCATAAATATCCCAATCGGATACAGTACTAAATTTGAATCGTTCAAACTATGTACATTCTCACAGATTTTGTCACTAACAACCCGGGTTTCGCCTTTCGGCATCTTCAGGCGTTCAAGTGCACGGATGAACTTGAACTGACGCTTAGTAAATGAATGTTTCGTGTTTATATAATAAATAAATGTATCACTGAGTCTAAAGTCATTGCTGGCGAAAAGGATAAGCTCATGGGAATGCCCAAAGATTTGAGTAGTGAGTGGTTTTAAGAATTAAATTTATTTATTTCTCGGCAAAGGTTTTATGATTATATTTATATAGGGTATATAAGTGGAGATCCCGGTAGATTTAATATTTCATTTAAAATCGGAAGGCTATGCAGCTGTGCTCTATTTATTTCTAAAAATTCCTGGAAAAAGAGCTTATGACGGTAAATTTTTTTAATGAGAAAGTTTATTTTTCAAACACTTTTTTCAGTTACAAACACGATTGATTCTACGAATAATATTAAATCTGTTATTATCACTTCGTAGGTTCTTCTGGAGCTTACTGATGCTGAGCTGGAAACTGGTCTGGGTATCGTACATCCTATGCACAGGAAAAAACTTCGCTTGGCAATCGAGGAACATCGCAATCCTGACATGGTGCGGCACCCTGCCATCTCTCAGCTCACACACGACTGGGTGGCTGCGGAATGGCTTCCGGATCTTGGTTTGTCACAGGTATAACAAAAAATTTCAGAATAATCCTACGCTTACATTCAACAATAAAGTAATCATCATGTAAATTAGAGAGTTATCTTTGTATCAATTTATTATCTCATATTATCCATTCAATTGCTTATATACCGATATAAATATGATACTATTACTTGTCTTATTCCTTAATGTAATGTAATCTAAGAGCCGTGACACACGCAGCGCTGAACAAACGTGGCAGAATATAATTCATGATTGCACTCGTTGTTCGTTATTTTATAAAATCGGTGTTCAAGCGTGAATCATGACTTGGTTAAGCTACAGTTTCCCAGCCAACACTGGCCGTATAAATAATAAATTCATTTGAAACTCACTTCTCTCATCCTCATATATTAGTTATCTATGTATGTACATAATTACACTAAACTCTTTTTTATACGGTAGATAAATTCCTCAAAAAAACCGTGTAAAAAACTCCCTATATAAGATAACTTAAGATAACATCATTATTGTATAGAAAAAGTGTGAAAAAAAGCTAGTAACAAAGACCGTATTTTGAAAAAGAAAATATAATTATACTGTTCATCGCTACTTAATTATCTACGGTGACTTTTATGAGGGACTAGACATAAATTGCTTTCATCGATAGAAATTTCTGACACGTCCTTTACATTAGAATCTAATGAAGCTTTTTTTGTAACTATTGTCTTGTGTTGTTGAATTTCTTGTTATAGGAAATCCGTTTCTGGGAATCGTGATTCAAAACAAATAATTCGCTCTTTAAAGTGAGCCGTGTTAATTCAAGCCCGTGCAAAAAAGAGTTGATTGTACCTTTATACATATTTATATTTTATATTTAAATTAAACGCTATCAATTCAGTAACACATTCACGCGACAACCTCTTGTATAAGAACATTATTTCACCGAGTGATAATGTTGAAGTGCACTGCACTATTTTTCGAATAATATATGTATACAAATTGAATCCAATCTATGATGTTTCAAACAACAATGTTCTATTACAGTACGCCGAAAGTTTTGCTGTAAACATGGTGGACGCAAGGATGTTGGACAACTTGAGCAAAAAGGAGTTGGAGAAGTACCTCGGAGTCACCAGAAAGTTTCATCAGGCTTCCATTGTTCACGGGATTCACCTTCTAAGGATAATGAAGTATGACAGACAGGTATGTTTCGTGAATTATTGCTCATTCTCCCATACGAAAACTTTTAGGGAAAGTTTTACTGGGTGGCCAAATACTTAAGAAGTTCGCTGCGGGTTTATTCATAAATTGTATGATTTCAATTAAAATTTCTATTGTCATAAATTTGCAGGCTATTATTTTCTCGTGTTTAATTTTTGTACAACTTTTTGGCTTAAATAATGTTTTATATGGAAGAAACTCCGAAATAAATTTATTTTTTAAGCCGCATTTACACCTACAATAATAGAACCTTTAAAAGTTATATCGGAAAATTCCATACGTAAGTTACTAGTAAAACTCTCTTTTTGTTACACGTTACACTTAATGTAATTTTTTTTTCCATGTCCGCTCCCAATATGGAGCATATGGAATCCTAATGGAGTTTATCTCAACAGAAATGTTTCTACGAGAACTGCTTGTTACTCAGTTGCTCAACCTCTCTTTTTCCAAAGAGAGTAGGAATAGAAGGAAAGGGCAAGGACAGGACTAGTGGTTAGCTAATCGCTCTCTATACGCCCCTTTAATAGGATAGGATGGGTGGGAGGGGGGAATTCAAGACATCACATACATCCATGCCTTTGAACAGAAATTCATAAATCGATTGAAAAATCAATTTTATAAAACTGCCCGTACCGGGATTCGAACCCGTGCCCTCCGTAGCGGTAGCCAACGATGTTGACCACTCGACCACACAGGCGACATGTAATTTAGAACATTTGAATCCAATTATTATGTTGATTTCAAAAATATATAATTTAATCTTGAATTTTTTTGTACATTTTAATGTATTTTAGTATTGATTATTATATAACTTCAGTCATTATAATTTGAATATAATATATTTTGATATTTTAACCACGATCGATTCTAATGTTGATTATAAGGACTCCTGTCTCTTATTGAAGAGTATCTGTTACTCCAACTCTCTTTTTTGAAGAGAGAAGGGATAGAAAAATATGGCTAGGATAAGGGCTATTGGTTAGCTAATCGCTCTCGCTTTCTTTCGTTTTAAGGACTGGATAGGTACGAAATAACTTTTACCATCACAAATATACATGATTTTTGAACAGTAGGATTCGAACCCATGAGTACCGTAACCGAAGCCAACGACGTATGCCACTTGACCACGGATTAGCTTTACTTTTAATGTGTTAATACTTGATGGAAACAGTATATTTGTCATAATAAAACTGACGAGTCAAGCATGCCCACGATGAGCTATTGCAGTTCTGATCATTATGTAAAATCGTAGAACAAGATTTTAAGATTGTCTGTGTGCAGTGGTGGATTAAGCTACCCTATAAGAAAATGAGTCGCGCGCTTGGGGCCTAAAAAACGCTGATATGATAAATAACTCATATATTTGAAATATAGTTTTTAATGTCCATTTTTACTTTACGTGTAATTTTACTATGCTTTTAGGTTATCCGAAAAACAAGGCCTTCAAATTTTATTGCTCTATGGTCCTCCCAAGATAGTAATCATCCACCGTTTGTGTGGGTTTGACATGTTTGGTTATAGTCCACTCATACATGATAATACCGACCCGTAATCTATTTATTTTATTAAACAATCATCACATAATTTCAGCCATCGTGCTTTTTAATCGTTTACTTTACATATAGGTTACCACTATTTTTAACAGAAAAAATATTTATATTCTCTTTATTTAGTTTATCAAATGTATCTTACTTTAATTGTATGATTAAAATATTCACAAGAGTCTTGAAATAGCGTAATTCCATTATAATTTTGATGTATATAGAAAACTGATAACAAATATTTACTATCCTCTTAAAGTACATAAAAATACAGATAAATACAGTTGAATAGACATGGACATGTTCGCCCTTAATCGAATTCTTATGTGTCCTAGATGTATCTACCATATATATGTAGGTTTACGTTAGGGTCACGTCACTCTACGAGTCCATCGATCGGCTGTGACCTATACTTCTCTGGCTTGACTACATCCCTAACGACCTCTCTGAAAAGTAAACAGTACTCCTTATTTATCTCCACTTTAATGGCCCCTACGAAAAGGGGTTAATAAAACTTTGACCGACCAGTAAATAAACAGTTGGGACGAAATAATTTCAATCCATTTGAAGTTGTAAGTTGTGGAAATGCGTATTTTTTAAAACTCTCCTTGTTTATGGCGACATTTTTATTTCATTGGCGTATTTATTATACGTTTTCCGCTGGCAAGCTTGTACGTGTTTTGTTTGAATGCTATGTTGCAAGCATTGTTTTATTATTTTTATATTCATATTCACGAAGCGCGAAAACACCGGGATGCACTTTCGATTGGCAATTAGTAACTGATAATCCGATGTTCTAACAATTCGTATGTTGTTTGAAATAATAATGTTTTTACGTTTAATTGTTGTCTAAATATGATTTTCATTTTATTCGTTGTGTTACAAAATATGACAGTTGTTTCTTCTTTTTGAGAAGCATCATCAGACCATCGCAATGTTAACGAAAAAACTAAAAAAATATTATAATTCTTAAGCTATAAATTACAATATAAAAGTCGGGACTTGTCCTTTTCTACTAGAAACAGGGAGGGGGTAAGATACAAACTGTGATAGTACTAATCATAAACTAATAATTTTTATTAGGTGTGGTTAATACCAATGGAAATAAATTCAACAATGGTGATCCAATTATCCTATTTAAAATGTTATTTATTAATTTTTCCTTTTTTCTTAACAATTTATGGATTATTTCAACATTTTTAATTTGATAAAAATTGTAACCATTTTCTATCAAATTATTCGCAATCTCTAAGCAATTATTGCTTTTTAGACATCTTAGGTGTTCTTTAATTCTTGCATCAAAGTTTCTATCTATATACCCAACATACGCAGCATGACAGTCTTGACAGATTAGGCGATAGATGCCGCTCTGAGAAAATGATTCTAACTTAGTTTTACTACTAAATAAAAGTTTCCTTTACTTGTTTAACTGTCGCCTAATTTGTTATCAAATTCCTTTTTACTTCCACAAACTTACCGTCGAATCTATCGAAGTATGAAAGGAAATTTCTTAAAACACTCGTTCTGCATAAACGTATAAACGTTCACATCTGTGTGTTTGATTGGAAGTGAAAAAAGGCAAGACTAAAGTACGATTGATAATATTTAAGATTGCTTAAAGAATGATATAAAATATTTCTCGTTGTGTTTTAATGTAGAAAATGTTTAATAATGAACCACTTATATTTGCTTAATTTATAATCTACAACTGATATAAAACAAAACAGTACAAGATTAACTTAACATGACAGCACTGTTACTTTTTTGAGTTACGCAAATTGATTGGTTTAATTTGTATGGCTATATTAATAAGCACATTTTTTTTTTCTAGGCTTTGGCTTTAAGAAGACACCAATGTGAGTCAGTGGACGCCGATCCACTCGTGTGGACCAACCAGCGGTTTATTCGCTGGGCCAGAAATATAGACTTAGCAGAATACGCTGACAATCTCAAAGGTAATAATCTGCTTTCCTATTAAAATAAACTTTATTTCAATATTATTACAAGCGTATAATTTCCTTCACTCAAACAATCCATCAAAATTGTTTTTTTCATATGTGTGATGTGTTTATTTCATCATTGAAAAGTAAATTTAAAAAATTTAGAGATGATTTATTAGCAAAGCTTTATTTTTACTGCCTCTGATATATTTATTAAAGCAACATTTAATTCACAAATATTACGCATTTTTATAAATTTGTATTGTTTTTCAACTTTGAAAATCACGTTTTTTAGTTCCAAAAATCGAAAACACTCTTATTTGTCATGTCTTTCTTGTTTTGTATAAATAGCTCTGTATCAATATATATTCTTTTATCAGTTTCAAATGCTCGTGATGTGTGAAACAAGTCTTGATCTTAATAAATAGTTAGGTAGAAGTACACATGATTGTTTTATTATTTTTCAATTGAATGTATGTATGTAGCAGAAACTTCCCCTGGTTGTTAACAACTGATTTATAACATCCGAGCTAAAATCCTTTGTCATAATATTAAATGTCGGAAATTCACTAACAACGTCGACGATACACATTAAAATTTTCAGACAGCGGAGTTCACGGAGCATTAGTGGTTTTAGAGCCAAGTTTTACTGGCGATACGATGGCGACGGCTCTAGGAGTTCCTCCGGCGAGGGCCATCATCAGGCGACATCTCGCTCAGCAGTTGGACGCTTTAGTGTTACCAGCAAGGTAAGAAATCTTATTCAACATACACAATTTAATTTAATTATATTGTTTAATTAATCGCAATATCACTAAGGGACTGTTGACTATTTATACTCTTAACCAAGCTTACTGTAATAAAACTGTCTAAATTAATGACATCTTTATTAAGTATTAGACATTTACTCATAAGAAATAATGTTCTATACATCTGGAGATTTCATTTGCCAGTTAATATATAATGTTAAAACTGTATAAATTTTCATGATATTTACGATAAATTTGTATCGATTGAAATTTTACTCAAATAATATAACAACTTCTTAAATCAATATCAGTTAATAACAATCTATTAAGTGCTTAAAATATAATATTTGTTATAAATATATGCAGGTAAATAATTATTATGGATAAACTCTGAACAATTGGCTTTAATTAATTAAGATAGTCACATAAAAACAGATTCCCGTTTAGTTAAAACTTTTTGATTAAGTAGTTTAAAGTCAAACACGAGTCTCAACATAATATGTATCCAATATTCATTTATATATTTATTTTACTCTCAAAAATAATTAAAGACTTTTTTTACAGTGTTAGATTTAAATATTGTTCAAAAGAACACTAAGTTAAATAAGAGTACTTATAATCTCTTAAGCGAAAACAGTTCACCCTTATTCTATTACTGTGAGTTATTGTATATTCGATTAAATTTACTTTAAATAATATTCTATTCTTTATAAATCACTGTCATTTTTCCCTGAAATCAATACTTCTATTACTCCACTTGCTGTGTTACTAATTGTAGCACTTTTTTGCTTTGTTGAGAAGCAACTTAAGAATGAATTAATTCATTATTATTCCTTTATTCTCTCTTTATGAATGACGAATCATTTGAAAAATACTTTTTTCTTGTATTTTTTAAGATTCGATTGTTTTTGATTCCAGGTTGCATAAAAGACACTTATTATTAAAACACTTTTTTTATACAAAGAAAAACAAGTGTTTTTGAATTTGTTTCTAAAAAAATTCAATTAATATACATCTTCAATATCTTTAATAGGTGCCACCATATTTGAAATAAATATGTAAAAAGTTAAATTACTTGATAAAGTTGTACGAATTATTTTCAATGAACAAATATATTGACTGTTACGTCTTATGGTGGTATTTGAGAATGACTTTAAATTACTTCTTTGTAATAATACAAATTAACTCTGTTGTGTTTCTTTCATTGCCAGATAATCGTTTTTAATTAAAATTATATTTTTATTAATTATAATTATTACAGGTTCACCAACATGATATACATACATACTTTCATATATTATGTTTATAATCAGGTATACTTAGAGACTTTATAGTTGAAAAATGTCATGGCAACATTATCATTTTTGAAAAGACCATACCTTTGTATTTTTCTAGTGGAAATGGTATTAATTTATTTCGACATTTTAGATTAATGGTCCACGTCTTTGCATGATTCATTTTAGGCTCTCTGTTACATTGTTAAGAAGTACATATTCACATACTATGTTGAACATAAAATGTGGTTTTAAAAAAATATATAGAAACACATATCTAGGTTTTTATCACAATCTCTTATTGTGAAATAAATACGCTGAATGCATGCTTTTATAACATATTATATTAACACCAGTTACTCCCTTTTTGATAAACCATTTTTCACAGATATACACAAACAACCTTAATATCAAACTTCAAAAAAATATTTACGAAATAACCTTTTTTCTATTGCAATTGTTTTGTTATACGGAATTTTAAATATTTCTATTAAGTGCATTGAAAAAATGGAATTTAATAATGTTTTAAATCACTTTTATAACAAATACTTTCAAATTTAACTGTCACATTTTCAATACTATCTTGCAGCCTTCTTCGCACAGTCTTTCTTAATGAATAATATTCAAATTAAGAATGTAATGCTATATTTTTTCATCCATTTAAACAGAATAATCAATAATTATATCATTCATTATAATTTTACTCGCTTATCAACTATGCCCATAAATAATTTTTGTTTTGATTATACGAATATTACTTACGTAAGAAAAGATTACGTAACTCTCCATAGACAAGAATTCAATTATGAAAAAATAAATACAATCTGTTACTATTCATTAGCAATATTTAAAATTTCTTTTCCAGCAATTATTTTACGTAGATACTCAAACTCAATATTATTATATAATTCATATTACAGTTTTAGCACACGTCCTCTTTGGCAATTGCAGACTACAACTAAATTAATATTACCCTGACAAGACTTTGCCAAAACTATTGTTCTTGTACAAGCTATCCTAACTTTGAAGCCGTGTTAAGTCAACTAGCAATGTAAGAGAAATAATATCATAATTTGCATACGAACAGACAATGCAGCGCAAACTTATTGTATCTATTAAACCTTCCGCTAATTAGAAATACCGTACATATTGAGTAATAGTTAATATCCGTCCTGGATTTATAAAATGTTTTCAATTATATATATTCATATTTTTATTTAATTACCTTCTTTTAACACAGATGTGTAACTATATTACAATAGAGATCACTCTAATTTTCTACTAAGTTCATTTTCAAAAAAAATGTACCAATTATTGGTTTACAAGCTTAAAACACAAAATTCATTTTAAAATAAAACAACAAATTTAACTTCAATTATTTCTTCAACCATTTAAGTATGACTCACCTTGCAGATGCACCATTAAATACCCTTCTCTTTCATTACAAATATTAGGTTTATTCAGACCGTTATGAAAAGACATTTATCATTTATATAATTTCCGTTATTTGACGACCATACACTGCTTTTTTTACTTAAACCTTACAATATTTTCTTAATATCTAATTAAAGTCATGTTAATTACTTTTATACATACATATATGAATCGTTTTATGAATTTCTTCAGATAAAATACAAAGTATCTTGCTTTGTTTTATGTTATAAAACTTTAAAAACATATTTAAGCATATTATTGCATGCAGGTATTTAAAGAAACAACATACATCCACTCGATTATATTTATTGTTTTTATACCAATTACATAGTTATTTTAATTATACACCATGTGCCGTACAAAAATTACTATAATCTATTTTGTGTTTAAAGTATTTTGACTTAAGTGAGCTTACTGGCAAAGACAATAAGACGAAATTATTTTTAATTACGTTTTTTATTATAAATTTTGATTTCAAATACCACTTGTCCTCCTAAAGATGTCTTGCCAAACAATTTTGGTGGATATTTTAAACAATATAATATACAGTTTCTACACCACTAATAACCATTTTTTGACCATTCAAGTTTAATATTGAAATTCCACCAAACAAATTCAGTCAAAATCTTAAATTATACTAATAACCAAATTTTCAGTTAGCTCAACTTATTTATAAACAACTGATAATATTCCTAACCTCCGATAATTTATTGAAGATTTACTTTTGTGGTTAATAACGTAATTTAATTTATTTCTTTGACAAAATTTTCACAACGAATTGTTAAACAGTGAGTCAAAAGAAAAGCTAATAAAAAACAGCATGTATGCAATTTGCGAAACATACAGTTAACGGGTACAGAATCTAATAAATTTGTCAAAAGCTTGGTCCAACGTCAGCGTGGAAGCTTATTTTGTTTGACTCAAAATGAAAAAATTACCCACGACTGCCTACGCTTTATGGTTCATTTAACCAGTAGAATGTTTTTGATGACAAAGTTGTTGCGTAATGTTGGCAATCATTTCAATTTCAAAGCTTATCAACCTGCGCCTCGCTTTCCCTAATAACCACGGCTTTATTCAATTTATATTGAAATTAAAACATGTTTTGCTAATATTGTTAGCAACTTTTTATGTCGTCTGCAAATCTTTATAATGTATAACATCACCATTACAATAGTTAGAAATCTTTTCAAAACAAAGAGTGTATGACTTTTTGACACGACATATGTATAGATGAGATTAGTGGACTCGTTTAGATTACTCTCAGAAATTTTATTTAGTAATTTACAAAAACATCTTTCAATGCCATCGATAGAACACTACTTTCATAACAGTTACTACTGTTAAAAAATACTTTACAATTGAAAACCCGTATTTTTAAAACAATTTTTTATGTATTGAAACCATAAATATACAGGTTTTTAAACAATTATTTACTGACACAAGTTACTTTCTTTATGCAAGCCATTATTGTATTTTATTTCTTGTAAATCTTCAAATAACTATTTAATCAAACTAAATTATCGAATTTTACAAAAAATAATAGACTGAATACTTAATTTTGCGTTGAACCGCTTAATGAATTGTTCCGATCGGTTGAATAAGCCGTAAGAAAAAATACAAAGTTTCCTGCCATTGTGGTTTCTTCAAAATTCCCGGAAAATCTTCAGCCACAGTTTGCGAACTACGGTTTTCTGGTTTCGGTTTCACTGTGAAAGCCACAAATTTATGGTTTGAATATGCTTATATAAGAAATTGTATTTTTCTGAAAAACTATACATTCAAATACAATAATATGCTTACACATTCATTGAATTTTGATATACTGATTTTAGCAAATTAAAACATTTTGTTAATACAGTTTGTACACTTTTCAAATCTGTAACTTCACTGGATTCAAAATATTTTATATGGAAATGATAAATGAAAATTTGCATTGTATGCATTTTGTACAATGTCATAAAATAATATTCCACTCTGCCATTGAATATAATGCTGTGAGTAATACAGTCAAATTATCAAAATATTTAGCTTCAGAAGAATTACAGAATTTGGTTGATAACTATTTCGGAATCACGCCATCGACAGAACTAATTCATCCAACAGTCAAGATTAGATCGTACTAGAAAGTCCTATATTTCGTGTAGAAGTAAATGCATTGATATTTTTATTTTATTATATTCTAATTCAGTCAATAAAATCTCTGAAGTATTTAATACAGTATTTGTTGTCGACGTGTCGAATGCATATTGATATATGTGATACTAGTCAATATATTCTATAAGTTGTGTTACTATGTCCTTAAATATCAAAAGTTTCCCGTAAGCCAATGGCTAACAAGACAGTTAAGAACTGAATAGCATGTCGATATTTAATGAGTAATTATGTGTTGGGGACCTCGCAGGTACGTAATATTCTGTCAAATGGAGGAACTTCAAGCTGAGGCAACGAGAGCTTCCGCCCTGGCTTCCAAACACCGATAGATCATAGACGCCATGCTGATACTTCAAACATAACGAACAACTCTGCCGTATATAATTATTTAGCACTATCTTATATTTCCTGCGAATAATCGTTAGATTTATAATTAAGGAATAAGTTTTCGATTTGTGAATGTCGGATAATTTTTTTTGTGTATATTATTTTTCGAAATTTAAATGATGCAAAAATGCAAGATGATAATTTGCGGAAAAAAAATCAGTATGACAAACCTTATGATCGTTATTGTCTATGGTAGCTTAAAAGTTTTTTAATACCTATTCATACACCACATTAAAATCACACAAGGAATCTTCACATATCTTCAGACAAAAAAAGTCACTTAATAATTTTTGTTTATTACTTATATATAATATAAATATATAAAATATACTTTATTTTATTATTACTGTATTATTTTATTGCAATGTGTGATTAATAACTCTTCGGTCAAATAATTAAGTACTTGTTAGGTAAAACACTACATAATTTGCTGAGTTCAATGTATAACGAAATATACAATTTGTAAATGTTTTTTTTTTTTTAATACATAACTTTCCCGTTTTCTATTATACATTGCTAGTATATCGATAATGCAAGCAATGAAAAATTCCCTGTTGTTTATTTTTTTAGATAATCAAAATTTTAACTTTTAATGACACGATTAATTTTTAAATCGAATTAATAAAAATTGTTCAGTTTCAATATATACTTTTTTCCACTGTGGATCAGAAAACAAAATCAACTAATCTCCGATAAGAAATAAATAACACTTTTATTTTTTTTCATAATAATTTATAATAATTCTTCTTCCTTGAAAACTCTTGAAATAATAAAATTATACCATCTTCACTTAATCTTATATTATTTGTATTAAAAAGAAATGTTGAGTCTGTTAGTTACAAATACATGGCTTATATTTTCAATACAATATATATAATAGTATTTAAGAAGTTTTATCTTCATTGTTAATTTTACATTTTACTCAGTATTTAATTTATTTGAAAAAATACCAATTGAGATATCTAGAACCGACTTATAAAATATTTCCGTATTTCATATTTCATATTTATTATTTTTTAATCATATATTATTGTCTTATTAACAACGCTTTCTAGAATTATTAACGATTACAATATATAAATATTCCATTTGTAAAAGATTGAAAACGTAAAAAAACATTTTTTTCATCATTTAGAGATCGTGTATACGTATATAATATTGAATGAATACAAAAAATAATATTGTACGACCTAACCGTTATTGCTTCATTGTTTCTATTTCCGGAACCTTAATTAATTCAGAATCATTATTTTGCAAAACATTTTACATAAAAAAACATATCTTCAATACGTCTTCATAACAATCAGCCATATCAATAGATCTTTATTTTTATTTAACAATGAGCTCTCTGATATAAATTGATATAATATATAATTATAAAGATACTCATGTTTTCGAAATATTATCTTTGAAAAGAAAGCAAAACAATTTTAACCTAAATAATTAAGCATAACAACGAATCTGGACAAAATATTACAACATTAAAGTATGCGTCTGCTATGAGGGAAATTTTTGATTGACGTTCACGTCTGAAAAATGTCAGAATAAAACCTGCTATTCCATTTTCAAAAATACTTGTCTTTGAAATATTGCCATATCATTCACGAAAAATATCCCCATCATATCAGGATTAATAAATAACTTGAACCAAAGAAATATTTATTGAATATCATCCATTCGAAAGGTAAAACTCGAATACATATTTTAATTAGAAAAAAATAATGTTTTATTGTAGAAACTTTACATGCTGTATACATTATAAAATCAAGTTTTATTTATTATCACTGTTACACTTTTGTAAAATTAAATGTATTTATTGATAAAATTATAGGTATAACTAAAAACAATTATGGATTTACTAAAACCGTGCAAGGTATTTGCTTACGTTAAAAATACTTTTGAATAAATTTCATATTTTACTAATTATTTCGAACGATTTTTCGTTCTCAATAAAAATCAACCCGAAAGCGAAAAAAAGTCTCTCTGTAAGAAAACGATAATATGTTGCTATGTACGTCTTTATTAAGATATTTATCATTTTCAACGTAAAACATTGCTAATATTAGATTTTTTTAAATGACAACATGATTTAAATCTTTGAAAGATAATTTTAACATTTTCACAAAATACAAAAATTTACGTATTTTAAACACTCATGGTAGTTAGTAGTTACCACTACCACTGAAATCCGATGACTTCGAAATCCGCCATGACACATATTCCGTCAACGAAATAAATTATTACGTATACATTTTTCATTAAATTATTTATGGTTATTTGTTGTTTTCTAAAGATATTCATTTATAAGCCAATTTTGAATCACCCGGCTTACACGATAACGAATACAATATCTTTTATAATGTATAAATACTATTTTTAACTTTTAGCATTTAGAACGAATGTGTAGTTTTTGAATTATGTAAATAATATATATTTCACGTGTGTCAAATTAAACTAGTTAATTAATAGCATTACTATATATTAATCTGATCATTAACTTTAGCGAATGTAAAAAAAATATGTGTCGACTGTTCTCTATATATCTATGGTTTATCAACTGTCTACTCGTGGGCCCCGTAATTATTACAAGTTGATTGTTGCACCACCGCAATACAGATCAAGAAAAGAAACTAATTCACTCCTCGTGCTCTTGATAATAAATGAAATGTGACTAGCTCGTCTACTTAGAAATATTAAGTGTTCAGTGTATCAGTATACTGAGAGTCCGTAGTGGGGTAGAGTTAAATCTATTCCGTGTTGAATTTAAAGTAGAAACACGAATTTTTTTAATCATACTATGAGTTGCAAATTCGCCTGGTCTGAAATCATTTCATATTGGGCTTGTATGAAAATAAACCGCAGCGAACAAATCTTCTCTTAGATGATGGCCCATAATACGTGATGATGGTTGTGTCCACGCGTGCAATCCGGCTAATGAAAATAAGCCCATTTAAAAACGGAAAATATAATATAGATAAAGGCTTTACATCTCATCCCCTTTGCCAGATGCACTGCTTAAAGAACCAATATAGAGACAGTCGTATACGTGTTTTTTCGGAACAATAACTATCTATAATATTGCTTTATGGTGCTTCTATCTTCTTGGTAAATGATGTATGATGGCTGTCTATATTTTTATTATTGTCATATCAAAACTTGATTGATTCTTCAATATTAAATTCTATGATTGGGTCAAAAAGAAAACAGTTTTACAAACCATGTTTTATAACATTTTGTGTCACTAGATTCCTCAATACTGTAATTTATATTCTGTTAAAATACAATCAAATGTGCATTTAAACAATTTGTTCGGTTGTTTGTCAGTTTTATTGTAGTTTCAATTAAAAAGGTACTTTATATTTTATTATTTGTAAATTCTTTTCTGAGTGAAACAGTAAATTGCAAAAAAAAACTTTTATGTGCAAGCTTCATCGCAATCAAATTTAAATATAAACGATAAAAAACGCTGTTCTGTGTCCGATTTGACGTAAAATATATATTTGTTAAATTTAATAGCATTTAATATATCACTAGCTTTCATTTATTTGCATAACGATGAGTTTTTTTAGAATTTTAAGTAGCTCTTTAATAAAATAATGGTTGTTATTTGCTGTTTTCTTTCGCTTTATTCTAACTTAAATCATTTTAACTTTTATATTGAAACAAATAAATTAAGCGGTATTTTCATGTCCAGTCTATGTCAGTTTCTTTTTGAAAATGTAAATTGGACAGATAACCGATGTGATTGTTTAAATACACTGACTGACATTAAAGTGAACATTTTATTTTAAAAAATTTATCTCAAATACGATATTTTACAATGGTGAAAAAGAACATGGCTTAACGCAGGTATAAATGAAAAAAATTGAGTATTTAAAACCATTTTAAAAGCAAATAACAGATTTTTTATCGAACATAATTCGGAATTTGGTTTCAGATCATTGTATAAAAATACGATTTCAATAACTGTGTAAAAAGCGTCCATTGATTGGTAGAAATATTATATTTAAAAAAACATTTACATTTTATTTACAATATTATGTTTCCTTTCGTTCTGGAAAAATAACATCGTTCATAAATATATATATATATATTCATTTGCTGATTTAATATAAGTATACCCATTCTACAATGAATATTATTATTTAAGACAAATATTGTTATACTAAAATAAATCTTTATCCATATGCCTACCTGCTGAATTGAATATAATCGAACAAAATAATTTTCTTTCGTAGATTTTGACTCGTGGTTTTACAACACTATAAAAAATTTCGGCATATTTCAATTCATGATTATAACATCATTTCAAATAACGGTAGTTTTATTTCCCATAAAATTAATAACGAATAAAACATTCATTTATATTTTGTTATGCATTTTACCATTATATGAACCCCTGAGAGGTGAAGTGAGCCTTGTGGTTTTTTAAGAAAGAATGAGTTAGATGTTATTCGACATGTCTTAAAGCAGCGATTTCCAACCTGGGAGGCGTGGGCTATTGCAAAGGGAGACGCGAACAGTCCAAAATATTTATCTATCCTTTAAAACGTGTCTTTATTACTATATGAAATAAAGGATAGGAAGGCGCGAAGATATTTTTTTGTTCGAAGGGAGACGCAGTAACATAAAGGTTGGAAGCCACTGTCTTAAAGTATTGTAAAAGTGAAATAAAAAGCTTGGTAAATACACACTACAATATGAATATCTCTTTAAAATAAAAATCTGCATTCCACTAAAACACCAAGTAAAGACGTGATTGTACTTAAAATTCAAATAGAAAAGATTTACCATTTTACTCAGACTATCTGTAAAAAAAAATCGAGACCACTAGATAAGATTGTTATTCAATAGATTTATGTTATTTTCATCTAGTTTGTTAAGAATTTATTATTTTCTCAAATGTACGAATATTTTGATATTAAAGCTTATCAAAAATATGGAACCCGGTGATGTTTTATGCATTTATGTATACTATTATATTTGAAGTGACTCCTGTGAAACTAAATTGATACTTTTGGATCATTAATTAATATCAATTTTATTATTTATTCTTGTATTGAATTATGTTTGGTATACTTCACAAATCGTCTGTAAACATACTGAAATGAAAGCACGACAAAATAGGATTATTTTTTTTTGATGATCAATTCTATTTTTTTTTTAAATATACAAAATCAATCAAATTACTTGAATAAATCAATGCCGTTTATTCTTTAAAGAGGCTCATAATTCAAATTACATTGAAAAAAAATGTTAGATGGCAACACTTTTTCATGTATATTATTAAAATTGTTTAAATCTTTTTATTTATCTGTTCAAAAATATCTTGACATTAATTATGAGTTATATTTATTCATATCAATAAATGGCAAGAATCAATTAAAAAAATATTATATTATTGGGACTGGTCTCTTTCAGCAGGTGAAAAGTTTCAAATAGCAATGTACATTCATATTTAGTGATGCTCTTGAATAATCTATTTGTGTTTTTTTTATATTTATTTAACTATTAACGACAACTTTGAAGTAAGCCAATAGTAATATCATATTTTTTTCACCGATAATGTTTGTATTTATTTTCGGTAAATCGATTATTTTTTATGTAACTATTCTATGCTTAAATATAATATTAAAAGGGAGTACCACTTCGAAAACATACTAATAAAAATAATGTACGATGTATAACATAATGGTGTATATATAATATGAATAATAACTATTATTAGATGTGCTTTTTCATAAAAAAATATTCTTTCCACGATTCAATCGATATTTATATTTAAAATAAGCTGTTAGCATGTACTTTCGTCACATATTTTCAGTCGATTAAGAAAGTGATTCTCTGTTACATAAATGTTCATTCTTGGTTTTGATTAAATCAATTTTATAAAAATTGTTTTAATTTTGCAAACATGTTTTCATTTTACACACATTTGTCCCTTAGCGGTATATTAACATGGTTATATTTATGACAAATATGTTTGACAAAGAATATGATAATGTTATGAGATAACTATAATCATTATTGTCTATGGCCATATTTTTTGACGTCATTTAAATTTTCTCTTATTATGAACTAAATATTTCTTTTGTTTATTCGTTGTTTGGCTTAAAAAAACATTATTAGTAATATCGACTGTGGAAAGGAAAAGGACATAGCCCACACATAGCAAATTTTACAGGAGGCACAAAAAACGTGTTTTGATGATTTTTGGCCATATGCAAATTATGAAATATACACAACCTGGAAGTGCACGGAGACTTCTAAACTGGTGTTTAATTGACATAATCTAATATTTATTAGAGAAATTGTCTATGAAAAACTTTTTTTTCAGTCTTTCTTCTTGGTTTCAATTTTTACTTTTATCTTTTTTCAAACTTAAAAGCTAAATTCGGCATTTGCAGCTTACATCCTTTTTATAGAACGTGTATCAAGTTTGATACATTGTGATTATCAAAAAAAGGCTGGTTTTAAAAAAACTGTGGGTTACGTCCTTTTTCCTTTCCACAATCGACAAAGTATAACGTATGACAGATATCATTAAAAAATTAATGTTATTTCTTATGGTGCCAAAAAAACACGAGCTTTCATATTTTTTATCAAATTTTTGTATAAATATTGTCATTTTATTAATCCTTTCACCGCGAAACGAATGTAAACCATACAAATACTGAGTGGAAGGGGTTATATTACCTACCTTATATTGACATCGTATCATCTTATAAAAATGGTAATAATTTTTAATATCTTAATATGTGTCCTCATTCATTTTAATTACCAGTTATGCAAAAGAAACTAAAAACATTTTTTTTTAATTTATCATACGAAAACACTATAAAACATCGTTTTCAACGCCTGAAAAGCTCACCTATACATTGTGCTCTTTTAACGTGATAAATATTTTTTTGAAATATGTAAAAACATTATGATATATTAAAGACCCAAAAACGGCAGATGCAATCAATCAAAGATTTCAAACAGTCAAAACAAAATATACAACACAAACATTGCAACACGTGTTTAGACTATTTGAGAATAATCTTCAGAATGTGGTTTGTTAATAGTAAAACAGCGACTGGAATAGTAAGGTTATCAATTTTAATTTAATTTTCAAAAATAAATTTCCATGAAACTAAACCACCGACAACAATTTGACATTTTGTATTTTTTTATCAAAAAAATGTTTATTATTTCAACCTGTTCCTAAGAAATTGTGTTTGATTGATTAAAAACTGTTTTTGTAACAATTATACAAACTTAATATATATATATTGATATGTTTTGTTTCAATTAATTCACGTTTCAACGTATTCTTTTATATTTCTCGAAGATTTTATTTTTGATAACATGCGATGACGTTTTACACATCTGTCGGAAACTCAGCGATTCATGTTTAACTTTTTACTCTTCGTTTTTTAAAAAATGAGAAATACAGAAAATGCGATAAATATCATAGACAAACCAAAATAAGTCCATAATTTAAATATCAATAATCAAGTCGATCATAATAATATGACAAAGCTAGGGCTTAAATGTAGTACTCACTGAATTGCGATACACAAAGAACACTAAATATAATTGTCATTTTATTACAGTATTGTGTTGATAAATAGTAAAAAAAAATATCGTCGTTTTTAGTGAGGTATATTTTTAAGTTTAAAATAGCTTGTCAATTCGATAAATATCATTGGTTTCTTTTGCAAAACAGTCATCCATCTTTTGTGTTCATTGGTTGGTCATAAAGTGATTTATGATAATTGTTTTACCAAGTCTACTAAATAATATTTAGATAGAAACAAACGGTGTTTCGTAAAATTCCGAAGATAGTTGAAGTGATAATAATTACAACTTTTGACCAATCATAATTGTGATATGGTTGTACTTAAAAGATTAGTCTCTGTTATATTATTTATAATATAAATACCCCAAGACAAGAAACTTTCAATTGGCTTTTTATATTTTCTGTTGTTTGCATGATTAAACTGTTGATAACTTTGATTTTATCATGTATGCATTTTTTTCGGTAAATCGGACTTGTTATAACATTGTATTATGACAAGTTTTGGCATTTTTCTATGTTGTATAATACACATATGTATTGCAACGTGCATATAAATTATACTAGATAACTTCGTCAATATTCTGCGAGAAAATGTTACGTCGAAAAGTCTTGTTTTGAGATAATCGACTTTTTCGAATATAATGAAGTGAATTAAAATTTAACGTGGACATAAAAATAATACAAATAAATAAACAACAATTAACCAAAATGTTTACAGCTCAAAAACGTTTAGTTGTATAATTATTTGTCTTTGAATAACTGTAGAAATAAGAAATCTGTACAGCTAAAAAAAATATTAAGTTATTGACAGCTTCCTGCCAGTAATAACTGCCAAAGAAAATAACTTAATTTCTATTACTTTTTCAAATATCGAAATAAATTAATTTAATATGAATGAGGTCGTTTTTCCAAACAATAGAGCGTGGTTTAATGTAACGATATCCATTGATTACTCAAAACACTCAATGTTTGACTTAAAGTTTTCTGTCAGTATAGTGACGATGTATATAATGCTACTTAATTCTTATGAAAATTGCAATAAACAAAATCTTGTCTTAGGATATTTATTATCTCATCTTCTCTGTTCTGTCTTTTGCACAATATTTTCGTAAGCTTATTTTCATTTTAGGAAAAAATAAATCTTTGTCTTCATTCGCTTTCGTGCAATAATCATCATTTTACGTCAATATTTTTTATAGTTTTCCTGAAACAACGTTATTTTATTTTTATGAATTTGAATATGTTCATAAATTGATAAATTTGACACTAAAATTAACTCTCGTAAATTAATTTACTTAATGATTTAATAAACGTATTTTTTTACGCTATTTATACCGGTGTCTCTAAACTTTCGTTGTTTCAGATTAATTCGTTAAGCCAATTCAAAAAATGTATGCACTTCCGAATAATATAATATACTGATAATTACTTCAATCTCTCGATTCATAAGTCCTTCCGTAAATCAGCATAAAAGCCAAAATGCATTACACATAAACTCTAATACGATTATCCCTAACATATTCTATTCCAAATTACAATGATATGATAAAACTAAATCATTGTGTATTTTATTGTAAATATTTTGTCTTAATGTGGGCGGAGAAAGAAATATTGAATCATTATATTTAAACCAATTCTTACGTTTACTAAAAAATTATTACTTTTTATATTTACTCTTACGTTATATCGTCTGTTAAACACACACGAATTCATAACAATTACTTATTCAGCTTAAAGTCGAATCAGATTGAAGTTCACTAGCATTCATTTCTTTGTAATTAGTTTGTGTACAACATCTGTAAAATACGGGAACCGGTAAATTGCTCGAATGGAAATTGCTCGAATTACAAATTATTCGAATTTTTTGGTTATTTAAACGGTTTTTCACGACTTTTTCTACGAATTTAATTTTTATCTTGTGCGACACTTGTTTAGAGAGTGAAATATAAAAATAATTTTCGTAATTATTTATTTTAACCGTGTTCGCTCCAAATGCGGAACATATGATCTTTTAATAGAGTTTATCTCAACAGAAGTGTTTCTACGAGAACTGCTTATTAATTAGTTACTCAAACTGTTTCTATATATTTCCAGAACACATAGAAGACTAGGGCTAAGACAGAACAAACGGAAACAAATTGAGTATCTTGTTATTCGAGCAATGTCCATTCGAGCAGTTTACCGGGAACCGTAAAATACGCAATCTTACAGGATTAGCACACAAATATTTAACAGTAATCGATCCGTCTTAATCTAACTCCATTATTACTGTAAATTATCTACCTAGACTTAAACAGAATTTTCTTTTCTACACTGTTACAACAACTACCTTAAATCAACAATGACATAAATAAAAATAAAAAACGTTACGGTTTGGTCACATTTTTAAAACTTTTAACTATATTTTCATTACGGTTTCTGAAAAAAGATAAAATTAATAAATTTAGTTATCTCAATGATTTTTTTTAATTACAGTCAATCAATTATACAGTTAGATTGTGGGCATTATTTTTTTTTTTTGATATCTCATTGTTTCATAATGTACTTAGGTTGAGCGTTCTGAAATTGATTGGCATACTTAGCTTAAAATTGTCTTTTTTCATTGTATCCCATTGTCACTTTCAGGCAGATGTGGGCTGGAGGGGGCTTGGAAGAGCTCTCACGAGCCCATTGTTGAAATTTACTAAGGCCGGCGAGCTCCTTGTTAACTTAAGAGAAAACAATATTATCAGTTTATAACTGCAATTTCAGTATACACAATAGTACATTTTTATTAATTTACATTGATAAGTTTACGGTAAATTTCATATTATAAGTGTATTAAGTAACAATCGATTGTTTATTTAAGTTTTACATATAATTGCATAGGAGCGATTAGAAAATTCACTCCTTCCTCAGAACACTAAGAATTGCTTCGATATTAAGCGAGCCCCTTGTTAACGTATTGGGAGGTCACCGCTGCTTTCAGGCAGTGATATATCAATGGTAGTTCATCAAGTAAAAGCATTTTAGGCTTTAATAATAATAAATGTCAGAAATAATATACATGTACCAAAGAAGACGATTTTCGACAAAATTTAATTGTGTTGGCACCCTAAAAGTCTTGTTTATACACGTAATATACATTTATTTCTATACAACGTTACTATCTGCATTCGTATCATTCACACAGACTTTAGCGTGTCAATAAACGACTCTTATCAATTTCCTCTTTACAGTTTTTTTCATTCTATTCATTCTCTAGTTTTATTGAAAACGCTGTTCCTCGCTGTCGTTTTCCTTCTATTTTAACAGTAACGTACTTTACAATATATTAATTCAATGCATCACAAATTTGATAATATTTTTAAAACTCCAAATATTTTTTGGTACTTGAAATTCTTTATTTTGCGTCGTGTTGCATATTTTTACTATAAATACTTGCAATTCTACGGAATACTAAAGTAAAGTCTTTGCACCATACTGACGGTATAAGGACTGTGTTTCTGTATTATTTTTCTTACTTTTGTGGTTCTATTTTGCAACCATTGAGCAGGTACGTCCCGTGGGCATAGGCAAGTAAGCAGTTGCCTAGGGGCGGCAAGTTCTAGGGAGCGGCAAATGATTACAGAAAAAAAACACTTTTTCAATGGCAATAGTATTATGACCGGTGTACAATGCTTAGTTCTATCACAAAAATCGTCTTTAACTCTCGCGGCTCGGAGACTTCTCTGCCGATGGGGGTCGTTCAGGGACCCCAGTGGTTTCCTCATTGTTGGCCTTATTCTTATGAATTTCAAAAAATAAATAGTCTAAGGGGCTTAAAATATCTCTCTGCATCATTCCTCATACACAAAAATCCGTGTTTTTTTATAAATAATCATATTTTAAGTTGCGCGTAAGAAAGACGTCATCCCAGCACACATATGAAATTGCAACTGACGAGTTTAGCCCAGCTATCTTACGAACGATCGCTTACCGCGGGCGCTTATCGTGTTATCGCGTTATCGCGTATTTATATAAACTACAAAAGGTCCAAAAAACTATGATATAAGAATACCTATTATACATAAGAAAACTCATTTATGCTCTTGTGGCCTTAAGAAATTTATACGTAATGTAATTTCAAAAACTTTAATTCGAAAAATAATTAGGGAGCTATTTCAAACTATGCCTAGTGGCGACACATATCCTAGGAACGTCACTGTCATTGAGAATCAAACGATTTACCAAATGTTCATTCTTGCGTGGAAATTCATACCGTTTGACAACAATACAGATACAGATGAGTAAAGAATATAAATATATGAAATTATATAACGCAAAATACTATCATACCAAGCCATATTGCATTCAAAATGTCTATTATGCATTGCATTATTAATATCTTCCGTCAGATTCCATGGATGTCAATTTCAAGAATGTGAAGAAGAGTAAAAATTATATAATTTACTTCAGGTCACCAAACAACATTTTTGAGGGAAATTCACTGAAAATTAGTCATTTTTACCACGTTTGAGTGCTTTTTAAGTCTATAAAACTCGGCATTAAGATATTTGATAGTTTAAAGTTCCAATGTTTATTCAAATGTTAGTTCCATTTTGTCAAATTAGAGAAATATAATATAACTCTTTATTTGAGTTTGAGTCATATAAAGCAGTCGTCAGCAATCTATGGTCTGGTCCGCAAGCTTAGAGATATATATTCTAATAAGCAAACTGTTTTTTTCATAAATACATTTTGGGGAGTTAGCTTTAATTTTAATGTTCCAGAATAGTTCATTTAGATCAGTGGTTCTTAACGGGAGCAGTACCGCCCCCCTGTGGGGCGTTTAGTAGTCTGGGGGGCGTTTTAATTTTTCAGAATTTGGAGGGCGCTGTAGGATTTCGATGGGGTGTTTGAGGAATTCGTTGGTGAGAAAGAAAAAAAAAAGAGTTTCGGAGATATTTTGCGTAAAAAGTATAGGGAATTGAAGATTTCAAATTCTTCGGTGAGGGGGGGGCGTTAGATAATTAGATGATTTTTTTGTATATAACCTTTATTTGTGTTACTTTCTTTTTAATTGATAAAAAAAAAAAATAATCAAATCTTTATTATATAGCCAATAATTTCTTATTACGCCTGTGCTTTTTTTCTATAACGGCATACTATGTGCAAAAAATCTGCATTTTGTTTCAAGTATCTTAATTGATTTCAATTTTGAATGCATTCTATTTTCAGGTGCACCACTGTAGTAGTTTTACAATTCCTCTTTAATAGTGTACCTATATATATTTTACATTATTATCTATGGTCGATTGTCAGACGTCTTTTCAGCTGATCCGGGCTTACTGCTGTAAGATGTAACCGACCCTTGTCCGCGCAAACTTTAAAGTACTCCTTTTGTTATCCATCCTTCCCAGTAGCCCCGCGGGACTTTAGTCAGAGCAATTGAAAGAAAACTTCGGTCTAATTCGAATTTAAAATATTTACGTTTCATCACAACCGAGCTGAGTAAGGTATAAGATTTATCCAAAACACATAATGTTAATACTATGCAGATTTTGCACGTCATGTTATTTATATCGAATTATAAGAAAACAGAAGATAAGTCTAAAATCATTACGTTTTATAATAACTATTTTAAGTAAGTAAAAAGCCACGTATTTTAGACGTAGTGAATATATTTAACGTCAAAAAAATAATAACTATCACGAACTGAAGGTTTGCAATATTTTTTGTTCATTATAAAATTCCCATATGAATTTTGATTTTTTTTCACTCACATATACCTTTTTTAACTGCTAAGGAATTTTTTTCATTGCGCTTATTTCAATAACAAAAAATTAAGTGTTTTTATCATTTAAAGCTTTATCATTTCATAATTAATGCATTATTTTATCAAATTTTATTTATGTTTTGTACAATTTTATTTATGCGAGGTAATCTTAAAATATGTAATTATTAGTAAATTTTGATTTTTACGTTTTATAATAAAATAATACATTATGTGGTATGTACATATAACGTATTTATTTATTATTTTCAACAACATTGTGATTTTTTTGGCATAGACATTTTAAATATATACCTATATTTTTTGTTCCATTGTATCCTCGAATTGTAGTTCACGTATCGAAAATTCTCCAAATGGCAACATCGCTTTCAGCTAAATTGAAAATAGAACAGTTTTGTATGTTAGTACTAAATTTCATATAAATATCTAAGTACCTACCAACGTTAGCAGTCGGTCATTATGTTCGAAAAAAAGAGCCAGTACAAGCAGTAAACTTTGTCAGTTGTAACGCGTATGTTTCCCGCGTAAAGTTTTTCACGACTTGCAATGTGTACCAGATTTTATATGGCGTTAAAATAATAGTCGATAAAACAAGAAAATATCGAATGCCGGGCGAAAACCGCCATTATTATTTACGGCATTTGGCAAATTGTTGTATTTGAAAGAAAATTGTTTCTTTCGTCAACATTTCAATGCTGCGCTTAAACCTTTCGGATTGTGTACACTTCCATTATGTCATAATTCCAAGGTTAGTCTGCAAGTGTGTTATCAATCAGAAAATTTAATTCCTTAAGATTTCATAAATGTTGATTCCCGTAAGAATCTTCCATTTATTCGAAGATTTGAGTGCCTAAAACCGAATACGTTTCCAATAATAAATATTTAACATCTGTATAATGAAAAACACAAACATAAAATTTCGCTTTGTAAACTTTAAATGTTTTTTATTCCCTATTTCGAGATTATCAATCCTCAAAAAATAACTCATTCTTTTGGTATATAAAATGTATTTTATTTAAAATATCCTTAATAATATAAAATAACAGAGCAAGGACCATAATTGAAGTTGAAATATTTGAGCCGTGAAACCGATAATGTGTAATATCTCTAAGCTAAAAAAATATCATTAATTATTAATCAAACTTAATTATCCTCACTTTGTCAAACTTCACACACGTGCGTGTAAATCTCAATGCAACCAGATTAACAAACGACAAATTTCCCTATAATTTTACCCCAACATCGGGAAACCTTCCAAAACATTCTGCTGAAGTGTCACTATTATGCCTTAGAATTAATCCCCTATTTCTCATGACAATGAACCACGTCTTTTGTCATATGTGAATACGAAACCACTTCTAAAACGATAGGTACCGCGTCTACTGTGATAGAAAGTTTGTTTCAGATGTAGCCGTAAATTACGTTTTAATAGTGAGGGAAACTTTATTTACCCACAATTATACTTATTTGAGTATTTTGAGTTTGAAACAAGATATTACGTTATTTCGATATGCATGAACATGAATTGGCAAACTATTCCAAATTTGAAACTGAAATATAATACGAATATTCTACCAACATAAAAAATGTTTACCGACCAAGTATCACCACATACTTCCTTAGTTAATCCTACAATTACCATGCTAAATTTATATTATCAACACGTTTATCTCAAGAATTTACGAATTTAAAAAAAAAATCAGAACCATCATTCACATTCTCCAAAAATAGAATTTTGAGAAAATCGCAAAAAAACTACTAAAGCACAATTATTAGTAATTATAAAAAAGATATAAATTACCATGAATATTAATTGCAAATGAAAAGTGGCACTTTCTTAAGATGCGAAAAATATCATTACACCATAATAAAATACTGATCACCGATTTATTTTTCTAACCATATCATATTATTCATTTAAAATGTGAGCTTAGACACTGATGATGATTATTGGTAGTGATTTTAATAGTGTTAAAAGTGAATTTTAATGCCCAACTACTTTTTTATATATGTAGTGATGTATTTTTTTTGGCATTTTGGATACCAACCTTCTCATAAATCACGTATCATATCTAATCCACAAAATATAAAATAATTATCACGTTTTAGGATTGTAAATGACAAACAACATATGTTAGGATTATAAATTCAATGAGGATCAACTCTTGACAAATCGTTGAATATTTTTGAAAAAATATTTACGTGCTGTTATACAGGTATATAGTTACTGCAAAGGATAATTATTATTTACAGACAACAAACGACACCGACCCATTTTCTCGCATTAATTCATTAGATGGGATTGGGTCGATAGATAATGTGTAGCAGAATATAAGTGGTGATGTAAATTTCACAGTGTAGCAACCTTTATTCAAGCAAGTAGTGTAGAATCATTTTCATTACGAATAGCAGAAATATATAATACAATAAGAACGTAAATATCGTTGGTGAATTACCAACACGGTGTTTCCAGCAATTGAACTATTACGTTTTTGAATATAACTAGAGATGGTTAATGTTTCAAATAAAATCACGTCATGACTAACTACTTGGGCTCGAGTTCGACCTGAATATATATGGCGGATATCACAATTTCCATTCCACTTGTACAATGTAATAAATTGTCTTTTTTTTTAATTCGGTTCGTGATATGTTCGTAATTACAATCCTGACGTCTACATTTTATCGTATATGAATACTTGATGTATAATGAAGAAACATTTTAAAAGACTATTCCAGATATGATACCGATGTTGAAATTGAACGTTGAAATGTGTTCAATTATGTACTCAATTTCGCCTGTCAATGTTATTTTGCCTCCATTTTCATCTGTAGGTATTTATATCTATCTCTCTGTAAACGTGCGTCCAACGTTTTTCGTTGCGATTCCGACTTACGTCATGTCACATCGCATGTTTTTCATACATTTGGATCTGCAATCAATGTTTAATGACGTGTTTGTGTACCAAATTGAAATGTGTCGCATGATTCAATCGATGTTTAGAGCATGCGAGAGCTGTTTGTATGTACGAGAGCAAATAGACATTTTCGGGAGACATTTTTTATTTCTTCATATTCTAGAAAATTACAGCATTGGTGACTTTGGAATGCCGTCGCCGTGCGTAACATGTGTACATCGCTTTCTGTAATATGATGAATCAATATCATATTATTTCCATAATAGACATAAAAAACATTTTATCAAAACATCATAAGCATTTATGGTTGATAATTAAAGAAACACGAAATTTTGACACCTACGTATTCCGATTTGTTTTAAATTTAAAATGGTACCGGTTCCGTTCTGCTAATGATTATTTTTAGCTCATACGGTTGCAATAAGGTTAAAATAACCACAACGTTTGTATTTACTTGATAGTTATTTCGGCTTATCAGCTTTGTCAGAACTCAGTGGTGTAGTGGGGCCAGGTCGAGCCAGGGCCAATTTTCAAGAACATATATTCAAAATACGTTTAAGAAAATGGTTTTTTAACTTCGGACTCTTATTAAAAAAAAAAAAAAAGGGAAGAAATCAATGACCGACTTGGTACCTATTTATTTACCATTACACTACTGTCAGAACTATGTTTAAACTTAATTTAGCTTAGTTATAGATACTGACTAAAAACAGGTACAAAATACATCACCTCGTCCACTTAAGCATCCTTATATTGAAAAATAAACTATCAAAATAAATCAATGGAACTGGAAAAAAATTGGAGCTTATTACAATTTTACCTTGACCTTATTATAATAGAGTTATAATTCAATCAATGATACAGCTGTGAAAATGATATATGTATGTTTATACAAGCGTACAAATATTTCTTTTTAATTTAAGCTTTTCAATTAATATATAATCGACAATTGTATATTTATTATGTGTTTTATGCATATATAATATTCGAATTGGAATATGTAGGATAAATAGTTGCTTTACCGTTATATTTTACATTTTTGTTTAATTTGAATGGTTGTTATAAAAACATATGCCAGGCTCAATATATTTATTTTCGTGCACTCAAGGTAGAAACATAGCGAGAATTTAAAAAAAGCTCAAATTTAATTCATTTTAATGAACCGAAAATAGCTTTTTAATATTATCCGATGCTATTGTGGATAAATCAAAATTAAAAAGCTTAAAGAATTATTGTACAATTTTCAAGACTGTGGAAGCACTGTTGAGAATAAAATAATGATCTTTTCATTTTTTTTCATGTAGGTGTCAAATTCTAGTAAACTTATTATAAGCCGCCATCATTCTTTTAGTCACAGTACAACACATATTTAATATTATTGCAAGATGCTTTTAGCCTTTATATATTACAGTTAACTGTTTTATTATTGATATAATCTGAAATTTGATTCATACTTCATCGCCAACGGCACGAAGAACTAATAATTGTATATTTAAATATCACCCACCAAATTCATGTCTATTGTCACATTACTACTGTGTATTTCATGTTTCTCTTACTATTTTTTAGGTTAATTTATTTTTTCAATATCTACTATTGTTGATAATCTTCTCGTCTTTCTTTGCTGTCTTATATTTTTGTAATTAATAGGGGATGTTTCACATTCACAGCGCACCAGTTGACTCAACGCTGAATGCATCATAAAATATGTCTAATTAATATATTATTTTTGTCAAAAACTAAGCTTATCAATAAAGGTTCTGAAAAAACATTTTACAATGATAATACCTCGAAAACTGTGGTAATTTATTAGCTTTTTAAGAGTCTAGAAGCACGCGCTGTCAATATTATCCAAAATAAAAAATAATAACATATTTATTTACATTTAAGTATTAGTCAGCGGCAAAAAAACGCCGCTTGGAAATTAAATGGTTAAAACAGAATATTTACAAATATCTATAAAATTGGAATGTTTTCATCGTTTTATCATATTTTTATCACTTAATCTAAGTTTCAGATTGTACCTTTAATGACATGTTTTTTTTAGATTTTTAATGACATTATTTATGTATAGTTTTTATCAATTTTCTACAACCTCAATTGTGTTTTTGTATGCAGAAACATTTTCATTTAAATATAACACATAACCAAATTGATAGAAAACACACTGTTTTCGATTTGAATGACTTAGTTTATGAAAAATCATACGATTTCAGTTCACATAATACTTATCTATTGAATGTGTTGTTCAAAAGAATGTTTACACAAATCATTTTTATAATTTTCTACAGTTTGAAGCCTTTCAAACCAAAAAGTTACGTTACGGCATTAAATTTCCGCTTACATTCTTTTACATAAATATTTGCATGTAAAACATTTCAACACATAACGGGTAATAAAATTACCATAATGTTGATGTTCTTTAATAATAGTCTTGTCCGGATATCTAAATGAAAATGGTTTCTGCATTTCCGCTTTTAAACTTATTCCATAGACTGTGAAAATAAAGTTTTACAACAAAGGGGTCTAGGAAGTTTCCCACTGCAGGATGTCTGTTAATTAATGTATACATACTGTCAATCAATGTGTACTTTAAATTAAAACTATTGTTTAAGAAAAACTTTTGCGTTGAAATCTCGTAAATTTGCAATCTTATTTGCATAGCGAACGCAATTTAGTATGTAACAGCCAGTCATCA
The DNA here is from genome assembly GCA_031772345.1 of Himalopsyche anomala. NCBI lineage: Eukaryota > Metazoa > Arthropoda > Insecta > Trichoptera > Rhyacophilidae > Himalopsyche > Himalopsyche anomala. Next base: position 18,187,346 of record CM062835.1, read on the forward strand.
CTCATAGTTTGTTTTAACAGCGTTAACTTTACTGTTTTGACAAGTTTTTTTAGATGAACGCATTTCCTTCTTTAATTTATTTATTTTTGTATACATATCCTTGTTCCGACAGTTTTTATTAATTGATTCAATTTAATGGTATATATTTAAATAAGGCAAATAAAATAATACAATGCAAATGGCGATATTACCTTTTATTAAAGGTCAAGACCTCTTGCTTGGACCGTCGGTATTCATATAATACGTAATTAATTATCTCCGGAAGTCTACAAACAATCTGTAATAATCGATGGCCATACTCTCTGTATTGGATACAATAATATTTAAATAGATCATCAAATTCTTCTTAACCCTTTGTTGAAAGACTTATTATCATATTTACGCTCTTTTCTCTCGTAAATTACGTCTAAATGTTGGCCGCTGAATGTTAGACTGTCAAACATTTTTTAGAATGTTACATGTTTCACTAAATGTTTTATAATATGTCCAGGAGTTCTCTGGGAGCCCTTCCGCCGCGGAGAGGCAGACCACCGCCCCCGCCTTCTTCGCGACCTCATTGGAGATCTCTCGCTGGACTTGAAGCTGCTGACATCGCAGCAAAAAACATCAAGGTTCATATAAAAAAAAAACATATATTTTACTGCAGTTTTTCAATCAATGTATCTTCAACATTAGTTCATTTCTGTTATTCCTAGAAAAATCTTATTTTTTGCATACAAAATAAAAGAAAATAAATTGTCGGGTCCATGACACAGTAGTCAACGCCGTTGGCTTTAATGGCGGACCTCTCGCGGGCTCGAATCCAGGCATATGGATGTTTGTGATGTCTAAAAATTTCCCCTCATCCCCCACTATTCCAATCCTAAAATAGTTTGATGTAGCGAAAATTTTTAGCCAACCACTGATCCAGTCCTAGCAATATCCTTTCTGTTCCTACTCTCTTCGAAAAAAAGAAAGGTTTAGCAATTGAGTAACAAGCAGTTCTCGTAGAAAAAAGGAGTCCATATGTCCGCAATGAGAGCGGATGTAACTATTCAATAGAAAATTTAATGAAAACAGCAATTTTTGATTTATTAATCCATACAAAATTATATTTTATTTAATGAGTAGCCATCAACATTTATAACGCAACAAAAAATCTGACTTTATTTGTAATAATGCACAAATGGGTAATATTATTTTTAATGTTTTATTCAGTGCAATTCCCGAACATTCTTTATTCTCTTCAATGGATTTAAAATTCAAATTACTTTTCGTTTCAGGCATACCAACGACATCTACTAAGCCCATTGTAAACTTTTTATTGTGATTTTTTTGGTTGGTAATAGAACGAAAAATGCTAATCACCAATAGAATAAATACATAACCGAATAAATGGAGTTTCTATGGTCTTCTTACCCATTTTCAGTTCGCATTTTCAAAATTTATTTACGTTTAATCTTGAAAAAACATCAAAGGAAGACGATTGCATTGAATATTTTGAATAAAAACGCAACATACCGACAGAATTAGCCTTCAACACAACATACTGGTTCAACAAAATGAAGCTTATTAGATTATGTTAAATCGGATTTTAAATAAATGCCTTCAAATTTTTTTTTTACTTCAAACGAAAAACCCGTTAACAAGAATTTTATTTTCGTTATAGTATTAAATATAATATGGAAAAGAAGCCTTAGATGATAGTCATGTGTTTTTACAATATATTGAAAGAAAAAACAGTAGTTAAAATTAACAGCCATATTTATAAAGTTCTAATTGATAGTAAAAATTAGAACTTTTCTCAGAGAAAATGTGAGACTTAGGACACACGACTTTTGGAGAACTTTAATTTCTGTACTATGAGTAATAAAACGTATAAATTAACAAATTATCAAAATTAGCAGCCTAATAATGCGAATCAAGAAAAACATTTTTTTTTCATGAAATTTATAAATCAAAGTGAAACATCACCAATATTATGAATTGTTCCTCCTGACTGGCAGGGTATTGATTATTTTTAATTAAATTAATATCGATAAATAGTCAAGTTCACATTGCAAACATAATTTATTACTGCATCAGTAAATGTATCTCAACTTCATAAAAATTATTAAACTTACTTTACTTTAAGTTACTAACATGAGATCACACAAAAATTGTTACTAATAAATAAACTTTCAATCTTCAGGGCTCAATATCTCGCGCGTTGGGCTTCAAGCCGAAACAAGACAAAACATCACCATCCAGTTCAAGCGAGAGTTCCAGTGTTATCAGCAGATGGCGCCCATCTCCACCGCGAACTCGCTCACAACTCAGCATTGCCAATCAATTTGGGGGTAATCGCCCACCGTCGTCATTAGATTACGATTCAACATATGAATCTCCACAATCAATTTACGAATCACCGCTATCATATAATCAGCAGCACTTGTCATTCAGAGTATCATCTCAGCAAAGCATCAATAGCAACATATACAGCAACGGCTCACAATGTTTTGACATATCGGAACTGGAAGACGTATCACATCGTACATATTCTCAACGGAGTGTTAATTCTCACAGAGTGAGCTCTCCTTTGCCAGTGCATGAGGAGATTGATAATATTCATAAACAAAAAAAGCATCGAAGGGTGAAAAGCATTGGTGATATTGAAGCTGCAGCCATTCTGCCTGTATGACAGTGTACATAGAATAATTAAATGTCGTTAAATATTTTATAAACCAATATAAAATACAAGCTATCTAATTTTTAATGCATTTGCTCGAAGAAAATTGAAAAGCATACCATTATCCTGGGCTACATTTTTTTCTAAATGTGCTCTTAAAAAATCAATGTAACCAAAAGAAAAAAAAACCAAACAACATTTACGCATAACATAATATTTGTGATAAATGTTATTAGCTCTAGGAAGAAGAGCCTCCAGAAGAAAACTAGAAAAGGGTTGTTTTCAAAAAAAGAGAACTTCAGAATGATGACAACATTCACAGACTTATAAATAGAAAATAATTACAGAATACTTACATTAATATAGTATTAAATAAAAATATTCATTGTATGCAAATAAAATAACTAGCCAGTTTTCTTGTATATATTATCAAATCATTGATGAAACAATAGTAATAATGAAATGGAAACTTTACCTTAAACATTTTTGTCTAAATTGATAACAAATTAATATGTGGAATATTGTAAAACTATGACATATTTCATTGGAATGAATTATCGTCGGACTATAAAATTGCATTAAGGTATGATTGAAATGACATACATATATTGTATTTTAATTTTATTTTTACATTAAACTGACAATATATATATACATGATACATGTGTGGAAAACCAAACAGACAATATGTTTCAGGAAATATAACAGAAAACAAAACATATTGAGAAGTTTATTGTGAAAGTGCATGAAAAATTTAACTTCTTTCAATAGTGTTTTATTATAACATAAACAATTGAGTGATGTAAAGAACAGAAGAATAGTGCCATTCCACCAAGTATTGACAGTGAACACCTTAAAAGAAGAATAGTGGTTTAAATAAAAGAATCAACACTATAATAATCGAAACATTCTGATGAATGTGTTATACAACAAAAGTATTGTATTAAAATATAATTCGTTCATTCCAAATGCATAACCAAATATAAATTGTGGAAATCATCATTATACCACATGTTTAAGTATATTTTTCATTTTTAAGTGAGTACTATTTTTACAATGGCGACTGTCTCGCTTAGAAAATTATTTGTTGTCCTGTGATTATGTGTTGTTCATGTTTAAATATCTGTTGTTTTTTTTTAATATTATTTAATTATTTTTATTGACTTCTTTTTATAAACCATAAAAAACTATATTTTTGTAGTTTAAACATAACCTCAAACTGATACAAGACATTCCAGTTAATTTTCAAATATTCATAAGATTATCTAAGTACAATCATTCAACACTTTTATCATATCTTTACATTTAAGGGAATCTTAAATTAAATAATAATGATCATAAAGCATCCAAAGATATTTAATATATTTACAATAATATATTTGACTTATCATTAAAGCTGAATAATTATTATTTATCACTATTTACCTTTGATGTCTATATGATTACAGCAATTTCTACTTCTCTATGAAATACAATGAGTAATTCTTTATTCGTCATTCCATTAATCATATCAATTTTGTACCTCTGTATTGATTTGCGTTATAAGAATATAAACCACCTATTACTGTACCTATTATACCATATCCTAAAAGAATTCATCTACATACTAGTCACAAAACAATTATAAAGTGCAGAATTTGTATCTCATTTTATGTATCAATTTTAAAAATAAATTGTTTTCAATGTAAGTTATGCCAATTTTCACCTACCTTACCTTACAGTTAATGGATATACTTGCCTCTATGTTAGGGCTGCCAGATTTCATGACTCCAAAACCGGGGCATATTATATTTTTTTGGTAGCTCAAATGTCCGAGTCCCGGTCTAAACTTTGGTGATCGGACGAGAACCGGTGTGCACTATACAACATGCTATGACCGCAATATCCATATCTATACCATCCATACCAACCAAAATCACATTTGATGACTTGCTTGCAAGATTTTTAAAATGTATTTTACTAAAATTGACAGAAAAAAACTAATTTTGGACGGGTTTTAAAGGGACTGTTGATGACTATGCTATTGTATGCGTTTTTACACTCAATATTTCTGAACAGTAAGAGTTTATGTAATATCATAATTTTTGTTATCCCAAAAGTTCCATTCTTGACGCCTGGACAAAAGGCTGGAAAACGGCAAAAACCCAGTATAAAGGGGCGCCTGGTAGACCTACTCTACATCAACCCATTCTTGCTTTACGACATCTACTTTTTGACAAAGTAATAACTGAACTACTGAGCCTGATTTTTTATTATATTTAGAATATATTTTGTCTTAGTATCTAAATCAACCATACCCGTGTCGAGAGCTTCAAACATATTGGAGTACACATCCCGGAAGATAACATTACAGAGGAGGGACATACTATGCTAACGAATAGCTGGAAACTATCTGGAACATGAAGCTGTACTTGGTTGACATCAAATTAAATTTTTTGAACACTCCCACAATTTTTTTTATTTCGATTTCATTTTTAAATGCAAATAATACATCCATATTTTTTGGGAAGTTATTTATAATACCACTAACAAATCAGCATTAATATTTTATCCTAAGCAAGGAGACAATTCTCAATCAATGTGTCTGTGTAAGTATTGTTTTCATCTCAACTCAAGTTTCATGGTCTGGGTCTTCATCATACTCATGATTGCTTGAGGATTTTCATTAATTACATCAAAATAGATTTTTTTTGCTTTCTCAGGTACTGTGAAAAATTTCATTAATTTTATGTCTGTTAATTTTGCAAGTTCAACATGACTACATATTTTTAGTTCAGTAAAATTTGGTTTTTCTGATCACCTCTACAAATGGTGGTGTTGCGTTAAAAATTAAAGCAACGCCCACACTGGTTCTTCCTTTTGGATTTTTTTTATAATGGTTTCAATGCACTTGTGTAATCAAAAAGTTTAAGAGCCTTTTACATCACAAAATTTATTTAATATATTGTAAAATTCACCAGATTCTTTCCCCTGAACTCTGAACATAAGTAGAACCTTTCCGAGCCTTATAAGATGTGATTTTTGTCATTTAAATGTCTTGTAAGGCCCGTGGAATTTTGCTTCTGTGTGCGAGGGCCTTCAGCGCCTTGAAAAACTATAACTCAAGAAGTGGATAGATTTTTTTTATTCCAACATAAAAACACAACACAATGTAGCACAAAGCAACCAATTATCCGGTTATCGAATGTTAATATTTATAAATATATTTTAGTATTTGAATTTAAAAAAAACATGAGACATTATGGCTGATGCCAATGCCCCAAATATTTTAAAATTAAAAGATAATCCTAGTTAAACTTAATGAGAATTTTTCACTGTAGATTAACACGAGGAAAATTGACATGACAAATATCCATGCCAAGATTTCAAATTTGATTTTTTTTTAAATCCGCCTGATCAGTAAACCCAGGCTCTTACAAACTAGACCACAGTGGATAACTAACGAGCCATTCACAATTTCTTTGAAAATTGCATACCAACACTAATCTGAAATAAATGTATTTATCAGAGTTGACAGCTGGTTAAAGTTCATCACTCTTTATACGTATTAAGATAAACAAATATCACTTGTCAAAACAAATAAAAAACAAATTCAATTTTTCTTCAGACCGTTTATTCAAACAAAGGAAAAAAATAACAGGTCATGAATACTGTACATATATTATTTTCATATTTATTTAATTTGTTATGATCCAATAAATAATTATATTTTGCATGTTAATTACTCTGCATTAACATTTATTCAAACAAATTAATGGCTAATTAACCAGATTAATGAAAAACAAAGAAATTTAAAAAAAAAATTTAAGTCATTTAAAAGGAACGTTATCCACTTTTTTTTAAAACCACTTTTTGTTTTAAAGGAATGTTTGTTTTCATTTTAAAAAAACATATATATAAAAAAATAAGTATGAAAAATACGAAAAAATATTTTTTTGGACATGATTAACATATCCAGATTCATTTTACTGTATGATACAGATTCTTAACATTTATTCGCCCGCACGCTCAGGGCATTAGGAGTAGTTCACTGCCAAAGTAGTTTTTTGTAAAATTAACTTTTAAATTGGTCAGCCTCAAAAATAACTTTATCTCAATTGAAGTCATTACTTATTTAATCTAATATCCATGTTTTCTATACTGTTATTTTAAATCCATGTAATCTTATCGCAAAACTCACCATACTGGCTGGTCCCTCTAAGGATCGCTGGACAACGAATGTTGAAAATCCACAGTCCTTATATGAACCACTAGACGTTTAAAGGTTGATTACAATGAGCATTTCACATAAATTAAAAATGAAGTTTTAGATAGTTTAATAGTAAATGTTCTTTACACTGATTACACCATACAAATTTGTACATTCTCAGAGTTCTTCTTTTGGATCGATTGCAGTGTTTATTTTATCTGGATATTTCCCCGGATAACCTTTACTTTCAATCGTAACCTCTTTGCATTCCTCCTGTTCGATGAGGTAGTCTTTTGCGGCCCAAGCTTGGGAGCCATCTTTGAACATGAATATTGCTCTGTCATCATCAATAAGATATCTGTAAAGTATTTATCATAGTCAGATAAATAATGTATTAATCCAAATATAATACAATTCCTAAAACAGTTTATCTAAAAGTATTCGAGTAATATGTGGTCTAGTGGTCAAAAATATATATGCATAGAAAAGTATGAACAGGTTCCGAAAAATAATTAGTAAATCCACTTAAAATTTTGAACAACAAACTGTCCGCGCACCACAAAGATTCAGCAAAAATTTACCAAGTACAAGCGAATGGAAAACAATACTTCATACGTGTGGTGTATTAACAGTTGGTGAATGCGCTATATGCATATGTTTTTACTTTGTGACTGTGTGGACTCGGATAACGAGGATCAAGTGACACGAGGTTTCTCTTGTAAATATATTCTCTAATATTTCGCCACCCTTCAATTATTGCTTTTCTCATTATTACTACTTTATTAAATATCCAAAACAAATACTAGTTTTCTCTCAGTAGGCAGACGCTTGCATTTGGAAATTAACCTTCGAGTACCTATATCTTGAAAAATCACACGGGTTCCGGAGCGGGGTACAATTGTACCCCCTAGGATTTTTCTCATTTAACGAAGTAAAAATTAAAATAATAAATGTCAGCAGTTCGAATGTTGATTTTGAGCATGCCCTGTCAAAATTAAGAGACAATTTGTCTTTTTGAATCATCCATATCATATTGCGTTGACGATACGTCAGGCGTATAGAAGCGGTAGAAATCCATCATGTCAACAGAAGCGGCGAGAGCGCACTGGTCACTGCGCACTCGCCGGCCGCCGGGCATGCGCACCGATAAGGTTACGATCCACGCATGCGTCGTTCTCCCGGCGCGGGCGCAGGGTACGCTGACATCAGGTGTGTGGAGTTGCTCGGCACACGCACACACTCAAACGCAACGTGTATATGTGACCCAAATACCATTTGTTAACGAAAAACGTGAATATCTATTTTATTTTCTACAATTTTTCAGATTTTTTTTTTTGCATTGTATTCAATAGGATATGTTTGTAGATTACAATAAATATCAGCTAGATATTACCGATATTTAACAAATGGTTGGTAAAATAAGAATTTAGGGGCACAATTGCACCCCGCTCCGGAACGCGAAGGTTAAGAACTATAAACAATTTTCTCTATGTTCCAAATAAGTAAAATTCAAAATATCACTTTACGGTTTAGTTAAGGTTTAATAAATTTGAATTTACTTGAGATAAATGACTAAATGATTCACTATAAAAATGAGAGAATGAAAAATTATCACTTTTTGCAACTCAGTTTAGATGTGTCAAAACTTTGATCAGCCATATCTCAAAACAACAAATTTCTAGTTGCTGGAACTAAGCCATGGATAAATAAATTTATCTAATCTAAAATGAAAAAAAACCCATGTGGCAAGCAGCAATATACAAATGAACACAATTATGATTATGGTTGCACTGAGACAAAATTTAGGATTGAAAATCACTAATTAATGTGATATAAAAAAACATAATTTATATTATAATTCACTGGTAAAATAATATAACTTAACAGTAATACCTCAATAAATTATTATTAGACATTGAGAAGAGAATAATCGCACAAATGCTTCATGATATATGTGATGGACATACCTTTCTGCTTGTATATGGTTATTCCACAAACTAGTCTGCCAAAGTTTGGTAATTGTTTCAGTTCTTGTGCGTTCGGGTTTGTTGGCTACTGTTACAAAAGCCATTAAAGTTTTTCCTTTTTTCGTTGCTTGAAGTATTGATTCAGGATTATTCATATCAAATGCGTTCATATCTAAGGCAGGTGGTTTCCTCAAGTGTTCTGGCAGTTCATCTTCAGGTAGAGGCTCTTCATCTTCATCCCACTGATCTAAGAGTCTTGAAAGACAGAAATGAATTCAAGTTATTTAAAATACAGAAACACTAAACATATATTTATCAGTGTCAGCAGTCCTTACTATGCCAACCCTGTGTTCTCTGTTTGTGCCTCGGCTCTTTTTAAAATTTAAATAAATATTTGGAATACGTGTGAAATTTTTTTGAAAATAAAGTGCTTTAATTTGGTCTATTTTTCAAACATTAAAAACATGCAGCCCTCCGCCTCGTTATTTTAGGATTGGAAGGGAGGGAGTGAGGGACAACACCAGTGTTCCCTCTAAGCTGTGCGCGCGCACATGCATTAGCACAGAGCGCACAAAAGTTATAATATTAAATTGTACTATTTTTTTTCTCCATTGTAAAAGTTTTAAATTTATAATTTGTCAACCTTTTGCAATGTTAATTAAATAAATAAATAAATAAATAAAAAAAAAAAAAAAAAAATGCCAATTATACCACCACCAGAATAAATAAATTGCCATTATATAGTGTTGTTGATTATTCTCGTTATAAAAAATCACTATTTCATTAAGTAGGTCTAAATACCGTTATGTGGCGCACAAAATTTTTAATTTCCTTTCAAAGTTGCATAGCCAATGTATTTCGCGCACATAACCTTCAGAATATTAGAGGGAACATTGGACAACACCCATGCCTCCAACAGAAAATCGATTGAAAAAATGCTGTTTGTATTTTAACTCGAACCCGCGAGATCTGTCACAGACGCCAACAACGTTAACTATTAAGCCACGGATCTGACATTAATATAATCTTAGAAATTACAATATAAATTTACAACAAGAGCATTCCATTTACTGATTAAACTGATTTTTGTATCTGATTTCACATTAATAAAAAGAATTGATAATTGTGTGTTAAAGTAAGTCATGGATTATTTCGGTGAAAAACTTCACAAACTAAGCTAAAAACAACGCCACAATTTAAAATGTCTTATTGAAGCTTTGATAATCGCGTTAAAACCACACATTATTACGAAGAACCATAATTCACGGCCATAATGAATAATGGAGGCAAAGTAATGAAAAATATTTCGTATTTCACATAATTTATCAGTGTTCTTCATATTAATATGTCATTTTAACGCGATTATCAAACCCTCAGAAAATAATTTTAAATCATGGCGTTGTTTTTAACTTAGTTTGTGAAGTTTTTCGTCGAAATAATTCATGACTAGCTTTAACACACAATTACCAAAGAATTTCCTTGAATGACATCTTTTGAAAAGGTCTTTCAAAATGTTGAGTAGTTATCTAGTATTAGGATGGTTTACCAATTATTAAATACTTCAAACTTCACTAACCTTTCTAAATCAGCTTCACTATAATCTCGTATATCCTTTTTTGCCCAAGATGGTTTATCTTCACCTTCATGTTTCTTGCTCTCGAGCAAAAGAAACATTGAACACAATGCGAACACTAAGAAATAACACCTGAACATTTTGCTACCTGAAACTCAAAAACAATGGGAAAATTAATAAGGTAAATTTGTCGTATATCATACCTAATTCCGGCAATTTAAGTTCAGCGGGCTATTTATATACAAAAAAATTTGCCACGATGACTGTTGATGCAAATTCGAAAAGATAAATATGTACGTCACTGTAGAAACAAATATGTGATGATAAAGAATGCAACAATACATTATTACGACGTGTCTGAATTATCAATGAATATGTTTAAAAAAGCTAACGGTTGCTCCTTTTACTTAATTAATAGTAATACCTTAATAAGCTAAATAGTGCAAAATTTAGATAATTCGTCTACCACCAACGTTTTATGATATTTTGAACCGGTAAAATGACATACAGCGATAACTTCTTTGATATTTGTGCCATAGACAATAAAATAAATTCTTCAAATGACAAATAACAATGTGCTGCCTGAATTAAATTAAATAATTTCCCTAAATTTATGATCAGAATATAGAGGAATGTTCGCACAGGCGCTTTCACGTGCGATTAAATGATTATATATGACGTTACAAAACAAATGTGGTCATCTCCAGTTATTGATTTTTTCGTTGGTATAACTACTCATGTTATTTTATATCATAATATTAATTTTAAACATGGTTATATTGTTTATTATACCCACAAAAAAAAACACAATTTATACTATAACTTTCTTATTTAGAATCTCCATCTAGTATTTACATGATATATTTTTTTTTAATATATAGCTCGATGTTTGTTAATGATCAACTGACAGTTTTATAGACAGTAACATATATAACTTAAATACAATATAAAAAATGAATTTCTCACTAAAAAATGGATTTTGAAATGTGAGCTACAAGATGTTGAATTAAAAAACTTTGTGAAACATTATTTTGACAAAGCGCTGTTTTTGATGTACCAAAATATAAATATTTTAAAGTACTTATCAAAAATGATTATTATCAAGAGAAGTTATTTTGAAACTGATCAAATCCAGAAATATAATCAAAAGTAAATCAAAGGGGGCTGCTTCCAAAATAAAAGAGTAAATTTCTTGGTTTTTAAAATCTTTGGATTGCACAAACTGAATTAGTAAATGAAGACCATGGTTATTAAATATCGCAATATGGATCCACTGGTTAATTTAACATGAAATTAGAAATAAACTGATCTCCTCAAGTTTCATATAAAATTACTATAATTGTTTTGTAACTTCACATATATAAGTTGAAACAAGAAAAAAGGTGAGTAAACGAAGTTCTTTCTTAATTTACAGAAAAAAAACACTTACTTATAAAAAAAACAATAACTTATGTGCTTTAATGGGAGTTATAACTTTTAACACGCAATCAAAAATACATATGTATACAACTTACTAATGAGTAATGATGTATTTATTTATTACCCTTAATTGTAAAATTACTACCTAGTATTACAAAACTTGTTAGAAACGATAATATATTTTTAGTTTTATAGCCCATAGTTCTTGTAGCACTAATGAAACTCATCGATTGAAACTGCTTAACGTATACATGTATTTTTTCTTTGTTTCTTTAATTTTCATTAGACTTTTTAATAAGCTTTATTTGTTTCATAGTGAAATTAAAACAAATAGAAATGTTGCATAGTTTTAAGCCCAGAACTGTTTTATCTTTTTATAATTTAAAAAATATAGAAATAACATTAAATAGTTTTAATTTTAACTTATGTATGTTTAACCTAAAATTATTTCTTCTTTATTTTGATGTATGAGCAACTTTGATAACAACTATGGCTACTCTGACTTTTCATTAGTAAACAACCCAGACACTACCAAAGTGTGATACTATTACTGACATTTAAAACTATATAAAAAAAAATGGTCAACATATTTTAAGATATAATAAAATGACCTTTCGTTTAGATCATTTTCATTTATAGTGTAGTTCCCCATAGAACTCTGTTTGGCTTAGTTTATTTTTTAATCTAAATAAAATATTATTATGGTTGGTTGGTATTAGGGATGGTTGTGATAACAAATTTAAAATATAAAAATGCATATTAAAATATTTATTTTGATATATTTTTAACAAAATCAAAAATCAAGTTCACTTCACAAGTGCAATTATTTTTAATCCTATTTTAAATATCATTTGTACGTCTACGGCAACCCTAAATAACATATAACATACAAATTTCTAGTCTGTGGTAAAAAGTCAGTTGAGGTTAAATTTTGACAGTCTTTTCCATAGACTAGTGTACTTTTCTACGTGTCGGTCGCGTTAAAATATTATTGTATATCGTTGCTTATCATATCGATTTAATCAAGTGTTTTGTTGAAAGAAAACCTCGGCGTTATAGTGAGTTAATGTTTATATCTGGTCCATTATAAATTGTTCATAATGGCTACCAATGTTAACTCGGAAGCATCAAACAAAGTTGCTAATACAAGTGATAATGATTCGGACACCGCACTTATTCAAGAACCCCCAGCCAGCACGCGATTAAGAAACAATATTACCGTGGGAATATTATGCTTCATCAACCTAATCAACTATATGGACCGATTTACGTTAGCGGGTAAGTGACTTTTCACCTAAAACTAGAAGAAAATTAGTTCGTAATCTTTTATCTTGGAATAATTAAAGCCTAACAGGGTGTCATTTAATTTGATCGTCGACAAACTATTACGTGAAAAACTGCTATAATTACCGGTGTATATCGTAAACATTCTATCTTATGTAATAACCAAATCTCATAATATGTACTTAAACGGTTGTTTTTCTTACAATAACCATTATTTCAGCATTAAGTTACAAATAAACTTACGTATAACATTAACTCAATAAATGTTATTATCGACTTTTATTCCAAATAGATTCAAGCTTAAATCCTTTAGCCGCACTCGCCTATCGTATAATATTTTTGACAGCTGAGGAGCATCGAAAATGTAGGTCACCGCTTGCAAAATTATTATTTCAAAGTTTACCTAGTTACCCTATGTATGTTCTATGTTTTTAATGATTTTCACACTTAATTGTTCCATACTACCAGATTTCTAGTACGTATTCATAATCATAAAAAAAATCCTGCAAAGTTTGAAATTATTCCACAAACTTACTTTTGTAGTAGTTGTCTATGGATAATTAATTGTCTGTTATTATAATTAATCTACATAGTCAATATTTATAAAATTACTATATTCAATTAGAAATGTAAATCACTGGTTATTTGGCTTGTTCATAATATATATCTACATATTAATAATTTAAGTGCCATCTCCGATATATTAACCCATTTAATTGCATTTTATTTTTATATTTAACGTAAAACTTGAATTTTAAAAGTGTATTCCGAACATAACAAAATGGAGGCAATTATAAAAATCGATTTTTTTGTGGCATCACATCACTGTACGTAGGCTGGCAAAAAACTTGGGGTCCACTTTTATTGAGCAATATATACAACCGCAACCCTTTTATCCATCCCCCTTATTTAAATAAAAACTACCCTTGTAAAATAAAGTTTCACATTGATTTTGAATAAGCAAGCACAATAATAGTTTATATATTTTTTTATAATATATAAATAAAAAAACTATTTGCCAATCTTATTTTTACTGACAGCAGCGGTGGGCTGCCAATACGTTAACAAGGGGCTCTCTTAATCTTAAAGCAATTTTCGGTGCGCTGGGGTAGGGGTGAATTTTTTTATCTAGTACTTAAATAAGCAATCGATTGTTACTTAATAAACTTACGATATGTAAGAATATGCAATTAACCGTAAACTTATCAATCTAAATGGCTAATAATGTACTACTGTGTATACTGAAGCTGTCGTAGATAATATATATGTCAGAAAGTTATATACTAATTTGATCTGAGAATATTGTTTTCTCTTAAATTAATTAACAAGGGGCTCGCCATCGTAAAATTTAACAAGGGGCTCGCGCTAGCCCCTCCGAGCCCCTTCCAGCCCACCCCTGACTGACAGAAATTCTATTTATGAATTTGGTGCACACTACACTTAACTTGCCGGCCGGGTAGATAAATTCAAAATATACAGTAATTTCGGGAAAACTTAATCAAATATATTTGCAGTTTTACTATTTTTTACAATTTGTATTCACTATTATGTTGTACATGTGCCTCGATGTTGACAACATATTCTGGAAGTAACAAAATTATAACTAGATTGCCCTCGAACATTATTTAGTGGCATCGTGTCTTTGACAGATTTTTATTGCATTATCTATGAACACATTGTTTTACTCAAATTTTCATTCGAATTACATATAGGCAATTGTCATTTAGGCTTAGGCCGTCCGAAATAAGACATCTGTAATTTACTATTTAGCTTATCCAGTCGAAAATATATAAGTTACTATTCCAAACTCAGTCAATGCGTTACTTAGTACATATCGTGACCAGAACTATTTTTATTACCTGTTGCTATTTATTATGAGTGCCCAAGAGCATTTACTAACCTCAATTAAAAAAACATTGTACCTTCATAATGAAAAACGGTCTTTGAGAGGTCCCTAAATCTACCCCGTCACGCTTTCTACCTGGAATTTATGACTTGACTGGTTATTAAGTTTTATTATTCGTAAAAATGATTACATATTATCGCATGAGACACTAATGATTTTTGATGTTATATTGATCAAATAAGTTTTGTTTTAAAATTAGGTAGTGGTTTTATTATGGTTTTATTTTTACGTATTTACATTGCCTATTATTATAACTTTAATTATATCAGTATAAAAATATCAAATAAACATAGAAAGATATTCCAAGCCAGATTTACAGACTTTATTTTTATTTTTTTTCGTCAAGTTATTATTTATGTCAACTCTGTTCAAGAATTTATGTAGTCAATAGTTATTCTTCGTGTTCATTCATTATTTTTTGATCAATAAAAATGTCATAATAATTTCATTTGTTTACTGTCAATCTGCATTACCATTTTCAACCTTTACGTTTTATATAGCTATTTATATTTTTGAACGCAATATTGAATTGACGACGCAAAAAAATACATTTTAAATGCATTGTCGACAGGGTTGTAGGATTGGAAAGTATGATTAATGCATTTAGGCGCAGTAGTCGTATATATATCGACTCCGACTCATTTTTTGATTGATCAATAAAATAATTTATATTGTACACTTTTATTATGCGTCTATCCGTCGCAGCGACTGATGAAATTAAGACTGTTTGTACCAGAGCCGTGGAGTCGGAGTCGTGAAAAATGAGCAGCTCAATTTTTTTTGAAAAATATATTTAATGATGTGTATTCAAACAAAATAGTCCAAAGTGTTGACATGTCATGCTTGGCTGACTAAAGGTGATCTGATGGTATACATATATATAAGTTCAAATTAAATTATTGAAAAATTTCCTCGGAGTCTTTTTTTTTACACGACTCCACAGCCCTGGTTTTTACTTATCTGCCAAAAAGACTACGCACAGAAAAATATTACAGTACATTTAAAAAATAATTTGAGTCTTGTTTGAATTGAGTTTGAAATCGGTAGGTTTTCAAACGACAGCCTATACGGGCGAATTCAAGCCTGAGGAAACCATACAACAGAAAACAGCTTCGCACGACCGAGAGAGTGAAATCTGATTTTTTTATACTACATATGTTGTCTATAGAGTTTAGTCAGCTAAGCGCACTTATAGCACTCTATCAGATTAATGTCACTAAGAAAATACTTATGATAGATAAATGTACCCTAGTAAATATTTAAAATCAACAATGGACTTACCCCTCCGTTTTTTGCTGGAGCACACGGTCCCTCATGGGGGACCGTAATATCAGGATCAATACTTGAGTAAAAAACGTTAATATTCCAGAATGATTCATTACTTTTTTGTATTCATTATTTTACTAGTGGTAGTAGACTCAGATACACTACGAGTAGAACTAAATCTATTTCTTGTTATAATTATTAGCGTTCTTATTTATAATGTGTTATGGTGAATTATCAAACAACATAATTTATCTTTTAAATTTTAAATAAATATTATATTAACCTTATCCAGTCGCAATGTGAAGTATATGTACGTCCAGTGGAGCACCGCAAAAGAAATTCTACAAAAACTCACTTAACATATTTTCGGAGATGGTTATGATATAAAAACAGGGTTAGAATGGGATTGGTAGATAGCTAATTGCCCTGATTAATCACTGCTTTAATGGTAGCATATGTGATGGGTGACATGGAATGTACATACCTGTGTACCATGCCTTTCTACACATGGAAGAAAGTTTTTTTTTTTTTGAGACTCGAATCGAAGACTTACCACACAAGAACCACTGGAATATTTTAGTCTACCAATTGACAATGTAATAATCTAATTTTGCCGTACATAACATAGTATATTAAATTGCTTATTGGACTTCGTTTCCTGCATTCAGACACTTTCAGTGATGCGTTAAAAAATATGTGCGACGTGATATTTCGTTGACGTATGAACCTATTTTCGGATTTGTTTTCTTATCTTTTTTTGTAAATATGCGTTTTTTTATTTTCAGTACAAGGATTTCAAAAAAAAAAAAAACATACATCAGCTGATCCAAACATGTCAAGTTGCCAAATGTAACTTAAACTAGATTTCTCTATCTTCTGCTGACGGGTCAATGGCCGGAATGTTCTTAATTATTTTAGTCTACTTGGCATTAGTATCTTCAAATAACATATTTAAGTAGGTAAAATCATAAAGCGCATATGTAAGTCGAAGAACATATGTTTGTATATAATTTTGATGTGTAATATACTTAATTGCGAACGAAATTCACGATCTAAACATGATATAATATGATAATACGTTTGGTTGCTAAGCGACCCATACAAGCTTTACGTTGTTATGCCGACCAGCATTGATTGTTTGTCAACAAATCGGTATAATTAAAATTTGAGATAAGGATTCTGAATTTCTTTTTTTTAATCTCGTATCGTTAATATTTTATATGAAGTATTTGACAGTTCCATCACAATTTGTCATGATGTTAAAAACATGTTATTGAAAAAATGTAAGATTTTACAAAAAGATAAGCAAGAATCATCAAATTTTATAATTAGTAATATCTTATCAGGAATATAAGGGTGACTAGAAGGCCGTATAAAATCAAATTCCTCTGCAAATAATACTAGTCATGCCCTCGGTGTGATCAGATTGTATTTACAATAATCAAACCTAAAGTCGTTTGACAGTGGTCTCCAAGTTCCGACCCCAGTTTGCCTTTATAAGGAATAACAGAAATAGACTAACACAACTATTAGAATGTGCTTGCGGGTTGCTCGACTCTGAAATAGACAGCTGTACATATCAATCACTACATCAATGCAATAGTAGGACAATCCGAAAAACTTAGTTTCGGGATAATGACAGTTTTAGTGTTTGGGCAAAGTCTAATATTTTTTTTTGAATACATACTGTTTTAGAAGAGTACAGTAAAACCCCCACTTACACTATAGTCGGGACCAGCGTTCCCTCCAAGTTGCCCGCGTGCGCGGCCGCGCATTAGTTGGGAAGCCCCCGCATACTCATTCCGGGTTGGCGCGCACTACAAGACATTGTTTAATTAATATTTGATCGGTCCGCGCAGTCTCCGCGCAGCTAACCATTTGGCTTAGAGGGAACGTTCGTCGGGACCGTGTAATCGGGGGTAATGTAATTGGGGGTGTGAATCTCATACAAAATTAGGGATTTGGTTTTTTTCCGCTCAAAACGCAAAACTACGATTTCCCTTAGTTTTTCAAAAAAAAATATGGACAAAATATTTAGTTTTTGTAGTATTAAATATCCCGCACACATACAGACGCCCAGCTTTGCGTGTATAGCCTGGCACGTGTTGAATGCACAGACGCTAGCCAAAATTTGATTGTATGCGCGGCACAGACGGCCGTCTCTTAGTAAACGACAATGGAATGCGATCATGCAATTGGGGGATTTGCGGCGAATATTTCAAGCAAGCGCGTAATTGGGGGTTCCACTGTACTGTTAGTTTCTGACTGATATTTTCGTATAATTCTTGTACTACAATAGGACAAAGAGACGATGTTGTATCAACCAAATTTTAAAAAAATGTGTTTCTATACAGGTGTTTTGTCTTACTCTCGTCTTGTCAATATTGCAAGTGTCGCTGTATGATGATATCGCATTGGATTTTTTTATTAGATATTGCCTATACAAGTAGTCCTCGACTTAAGACCGAGACACGTATCTGTAATTTGTTCGTAACTCGAATTTGCCGTAAGTCGAATTTCATACCAAATATCGTCGGTATTTTCCACAACCTGGTGACTCCAAAAAAAAAACAGGGAACAAATTTAACAATAAGTCTGACTAATGAGATTTTTTTGTCGTAAGTACGAATCGTCGTATGTCGAAACGGCGTAAGTAGAGGACTATCTGCAATGGCAATCATAGCTCAAAACATGTTTTTGTCTATTGTCCTACCATTGCGTTGATGTACCGATATGCAGTCCTGCTCCGTGATCCCGTGGGGAGCATTAATAGCCAGCAAGTTTTACATAATAATGCCGATTCCTTAATATACAATCTCATATTATAATGTGGTAACTTTGCAGTATCTCACTTGATATATTACTGACATTGTATGCAAATATGGAGACGATCCATCCGAAATTGCCAGGATATTGTGACATATGATGATCCTCTCATGCATACGTAATAATGCACCCATTTGCATAATAGATGCGCTCGCTGCTTGCGTATCTAAGTAACCGAAACTAATAATGAAATGCTTATCTTATTTGATGATTTACAATAATTCTTTGATAGTATTTTATGTTAAGTTTCTTCCTTGAGACATATTATATTAGACAAATTTTGTTATTAATCTTGTTCTTGGTTTCATCAATCAAATTTTTCATTATTTAATAATACGAATAAAATAGCAGAGCACTAAACCCCAGCATCGAACACTATTCCTCACCTTGGTCGCTTTCTTACTGCAGCGGTACCCAACCTATTGGACTTCACGGACCACTAGCATTCTTTTTAAGTAGTACGAATATAATCGTACACAAAGTAAACAAAATATTATGAAATGGTAATAATGCCGCCTGTGTGGTCGAGTGGTCAACATCGTTGGCTATCGCTACGAAGGGCACTGGTTCGAATCCCAGTACGGGCAGTTTTATAAATTGATTTTTCAATCGATTTATGAATTTCTGTTCAAAGGCATGGATGTATGTGATGTCTTGAATTCCCCCCTCCCACCCATCCAATCCTATGAACGAGGCGTATCGAGAGCGATTAGCTAACCACTAGTCCTGTCCTAGCCCTTTCCTTATATTCCTACTCTCTTTGGAAAAAGAGAGGTTGAGCAACTGAGTAACAAGCAGTTCTCGTAGAAACATTTCTGTTGAGATAAACTCCATTAGGAGTCCATATTGGGAGCGGACATGGTAAAAAAAAAAAAAAACGCTCGTTTAGTTGATAAATATTTTTGTTATTTTATTTCAGCATGCTTAATCTGAGTTAATTGATTTTCTCGCTTAACATCGGTTGGCGGCCGCTGTGTATGCGTTATTCCCACTCTTGTATCCTTAATTTATTTGGAAAAAAGAATAACAGCCACTTGTAAAACAACTTCTATTGAAACCCTCCACTCGGAACCCATATGCTCCACGTTGGCAGTGGACATGGGTGACGAAATGTTATCGTTAATGCATGAATCATTTCATATTTTAATATCCTTAATTTTGTGCATGCGAAATCGGTGGCGCCACTAGAATTAACTAGTAGAAGCGGGTTTTTAATTTAAGTCTCAATGAACATGGTATCATGTCATCAAGATACAACATCACAGGATACTGATGTAAGGCCGGCCACTGACGAGCGCGAAAAATCTTATTTTCTCATTAAAACTTCAGCTCATGCTATAAATCAAGCTCATTAAAGTCAAAATCGAGTGAATTATGTTTGCTAATTACATCACGCCCGATATTCAAACGTTCAAAACGTCACTTAAAAGAACTATACATCTCCATTCATACTTTATGACCCATTACATACGAGTAAAAATGTTTAAATTTCTAAATAAAACAAAACAATTTGCAAACATTTGCGGAATGAAAGAATATCCAACAGGTTGGAAGTTCAAGTCGAAGTGTAGGTATATCATATACATATGTATATATTTTTTAATTAAAATCCAATAATAAGTAGTTTGAATTGCAAGTACATTATAAAAAAATATTAATTATGCAATTCTAGTACTCTATAATCAAGTTATAGAAAAACTATTCCATCAGAATTGGACGTTATGCAAAAAGATACAATCCCTCCCACTTAAGTTTATTTATATTGTGTTACAGTATTGAT
The DNA here is from genome assembly GCA_031772345.1 of Himalopsyche anomala. Classification (NCBI taxonomy): domain Eukaryota; kingdom Metazoa; phylum Arthropoda; class Insecta; order Trichoptera; family Rhyacophilidae; genus Himalopsyche; species Himalopsyche anomala. The sequence continues at coordinate 18,208,203 of CM062835.1, forward strand.
TTATATTTTCATCAGTTTATAATGTCTGTAACGAATGAAGCCGGTTACAATCGTTATTGAAATAATGTGAAATCAGTACATAAGAGTAATATTTTTCATACATAAATATTTACGGTATCTAAAATTCCATCCCCCTATCCGATCTATAAAGCAACGTGCAGTGAGAACGATTAGCTTACCGGTTGTTCTGTCTTAGCAAGATCTCTGTATGATTATATAGACTCGTAATAAAGATTATTTTAAGAAATGTTTTCTACGACACTGTTTGTTAGTTCTCTTAAAAAAATATGCGATTATACATATATTCATAGATTCCGCATGTACAAATTCTTCATAAATATATATAATATTTTCAATAGTACTTATCAAATTAAGAAATTGTTAATATTGCTTCATAATCGGTAGATATTGCTTTATCGTTTTGATTTAAACCCTTTGAGTAGTGAGTTCATTTTTACTAAATTAGGATTAGGAGTACAAATATGTTTTAACCTTTTTACAAAATTGTTTTGTTCATTTGCAACAAATAATAAAAATAACGCGATCGTCAAAAATCACAGATAAAAATGTTTTTTACCCATATGTGAAAAAACAATGACATTTTAATTAAAACCAAGAGAATGGCAATAAGCATTAGAAACCAAAATATTTACCATATTTTGCCATACTCCTCAAAGGGTTAAAAATATATGTACCTACTTATTTTTGTTCTTCGTTCTCAGACAAATGGTAATAAATAAGTCAAAACATATACTCAGCTTAATAAAAATGTATGTTTATGAGTAAGAAAAATATATCAGAGGTACCGAACCTTTTTAAGTTTGAGTGCCACTTTTTTAAAAATTTAATAATATGGCATGTGTTCAAATATATAATAATATATATTTTAACACATGCCATGGAAATAAAAAATGTCTAATTTACTTAATGACACATGACTATTAATGGCAAAATAAAAAAGACTAAAATATAAAAAAAACCTTCAAAACTTTATTATTATTGAGATTTTTGCTGTTGGATGCTAGATGCTAAATGTTTTATATCGAGTTCACAGTTGGTAGCTTTTAATACAATACAAGAAATACAACTTTCGTTTGTTAGTCTACTTCTTATGTCTGATTTATGTATGATTATGTCTGATAATGTCAGTTCATTGAAGAGAATAATGATTCACAGGAATAAGTCTATGAAAAAATTGTTACTGTTGCACTGGATAATAGATCTTTTAGTTCCTATAAGTTGTCGAAACTGAGCAAACCTTCTCGAAAATTGTTATATTGTTCCTTCTAAAGCATTTTCAAATTGTTCTATTATTTTCCCTACATCCGGCTTTTCATTAATTTCCAGATTCATCATGTATTTTTTTAGGTTAGGAAAATACTTGAAATTTATGATCATTATATAACGTTTAAATATTTGTAACTAAGTTTCAAATGCTTTGAATTTTTTGTACACTATTTCTAAAACTTTTTTGATTTTTTTGTATTATCACTTTATTTTTTTGCAAAATCGTCTCGCGTGCCATAGGTTCGCTATCCTGCAATGCGTCTGCGATGAAAAAATGTCAATAAGTGAATACACACAAGTGAATACTCCAGGGGCGGATGAAGTTCTTGGAATGTGAAATTTTCATATTTCGTACTTACATATTTATATGTAAATCGAAAAACGATTAATGATAATACATTGAGTAATTATCAATTTTTAAGTGTTCAATGTCTCTACTTAGAAATGCATTATATTGAAAAATAATAGAACAATTATTTTATTGTCACCAGAACCAGGAATATGGCATATATTTTTTTTAGTTGAAAATGCTCGTGGTGAAATGTTGAAACCGGTTCTGATTATTATAAAATAAGCGTAGAATAAGAACAAAAGAGATTCATTATTTTTTAGGGTATTTATTATACTCATACATAATATAAACCAATAATAACGTCTTATGTGCTACTTCGCAAAAACAAATATAGCACATTTACACTACAAGCTAGGTAAATAATCTTAAAATAAATCGATTTTTTGTCTATAAAAAACATTAAAACGAATTTGACTCTACACATATATTTAATATGACCAATTTTATTTAAGTACACCCCTGGAAGTAAAATCGATGGTAGAAACACTTAATAGCTCTATTCATCAAGTCACCAAAGTGTGCTGAACTTGACATATAATCAGATGCTTGCTGCATTTTCGCTACTGTTTAGGTCGACTGCCGTATGTAATAATTTTAATTTTTCAGAAAACAAAAGATTCTTTCGAGCCAAGGTTTTAAGCAAGTATGCTTGTTCACAATGCAAAATAAAACATAAACGAAAATGTAACTAATTATATACTTCATCAATTCATAGTAGTTAAACATAAGACTAAAATTTTTATCAAAATAGAATTATAAAAATAGAAATCTTTAATTTATAATGTTTGATTATATCAATTATTGATATTGTCGATTTTAACTGAAACGGACTCAATTGCGTGCATTTGAAGTGAATTTAGTATGAAGAATATGTATTTTTCCAATGATTTCTGCGAAGCTAAAGCTATAATTCATATTTAATACAATTTTTCATTTTCGTTGTCATTGCTGTCTGTCTGCAATTGGAAATAATAATCATGACAATATGAAACGATCAATGGAACACTTTTGTACTTATTCCGGGTATTGTAGTTAGTGCTATTTTGCAATTTTTAGTCATCGTATTTAAAATTATACTGAAGTTTTGGGTGTCTCGTGAAATGTATTTCAAATAAAACCGCAGTTTTCTCCGACGATGGAAAAGATGAAATTGTTTAAGCTTCATTCATAACTCAAAGTAGCCAAAATTCAAATTACGGCAGTTTACTTATTAGGAGTGTTTTTATTTAGGCGGTTGAAGTGGTGAACTCTGTTCTTCGTCTGTGGCCATTCGAAACACTGCATCGCTAAAAACAATTAACGTCTCATTTTATCGTTTTATTACCCGACGTTTCTGCATTTCGGAATGATCGT